>VDFB02347931.1:0-13274 GCA_007258455.2 Sequoia sempervirens
AAAAGATAACGGCTGCTCATGACCATCTTCATTCTTTTGTAGCATGACAGCTACAACAGTATGCATTGAGGCAAATGAAAAGATCTGGAAAGGTTTTGAAAAGTCAGGCGACTTAAGAACGGGGGCCTCCTTGATGGCTCATTTTATAGACACAAAAGCTTCCGAAGCTTCTGCAGTCCATTCTATCTTTTGTCCTTTCTTTAACATTTTTGATATTGGTTTGACAATCTTAGCAAAGTTAGAAACAAACCTTCTCACAAAGTTAATCTATCCAAAAAATGACTGTATGGCCTTAATAGTTTTAGGGACAAGGATTTTATCAATAGCCTCCACTCGTTCAGGGTCTATCCTAATTCCTTCCTTTGAAACAATATGCCCCAAAAGCTTACCCTCTGTGATAGAAAAATTACACTTCTTGGGGTTTAAGCTAATACCATACTCAAGGGATTTTATAAATACCTTTTCCAAATGATGAACATGATCCTCAGCCTTCTTAGAGTAAGCAGCGAGATCGTCCCGATACACCACCATGAGAATATTGATCAAATCAGAAAATGCCACATCCATGGCTCTTTGAAAAGTCACCCCTACATTAGTGAGACCAAATGGAATCCTCAAATAAACATATGTTCCCCAAGGGGTTGTGAATGCAGTTTTGTATTGTTTAGACTCCTTAACTTTAACCTGATTATACCCTGAAAATCCATCCATCATGGACAACAATTCGTAGCCTGTTACCTTGCTGTACAATGCAAACCATATTAGGCAAAGGATAATTATCTTTAAGGGACGCTATGTTTAGATTTTTGAAATCTACACATAATCTAATGTCTCTGTTTTTCTTTCTAACAGGGACCAGATTTGACACCCAGGTTGAATGTCTGATTGGCTTAATGATTCCACCATTTCTTAACTTTGCCAACTCCTCCTGCATTTTAGGTTCTAGGTGGGATTTATAGGACACTTTTGTCCTGAAATGGTTTTAGCATCTGGCTGGTAACATGCACAAAACAAGTCTTCTCTGCTTTTAGGATCTTCATAAGATAAGCAAATACATATTTTATACTTTCTCAACAGATTCCAATTAACATTCTTCTAATTATAGGACTTATTTTTTTACCTATGTACACCTTTTTTGGTGCCATCTCAGTTTCCAAATTAATTTCTTCAATATCATCCCTTCCAACTGGTGTTTGCTTCATTAAGGACTGATCACTTCCATCATATACCCTCTCTAATGCCACCAAGCCTTTAGGAATCTTATTTGTTTTAAGCTACAAGATCTCTTTTCCAAAGAATGTTTCCCATCCACTTCTTCAACAAAGGCATTGAAGTTGATCTCTTGGGCTTCATATTGATCTATACAGTGAAGAAATTTCAAAAGATCAGCATCATCATTAAAGACTTGCCAACTATATATATTATCAGGCACATCAGCGCTTGTCTTGAATTCAATTTGTGACACTCCAGCCAACGTAACATCATCTCTCTTCAATGCTACATTAGCTAGAAAATCTTCCATTATATTCTTTGATCTATCTACCCACTCAATCGAGAAGGCATCAAGCAACTCTATTGTATCCCATACAACATTTATGTATTGCTTTAGTCTTTTGTTTTTTGTTGTATACTTCACCTTAATTTGTGAGACAACTAGCTCTGAATCTCCTAGAATAGCCAACAACTTTATTTTATGCTTCACCGCTATATTCAATCCAATTAACAGAGCTTCATACTCTGCCACATTATTTGTGCATTCAAAGGTTAACAAGAATGAATACTTAAATGTAATACCTTTAGGTGAAACAAATACTATCCCAGCTCCATTACCTTCTTGGCTGCAGGCTCCATCAAAATACATCTTCCACACACCATTGTGGTTCCGTGCAACATGCTTCTCAGTAGGATCACTATTAGTCAATTCAGGTTGTGATGGTTCTATTTTGAAACTCCCAAGATCCACATCACAAAAGCAATTGATTTGGTCTTGTGGCACACAATCAATGAGTTGACTCATCCTCGGCTCCCTGTACAACTTCACTTCTTGGCCATTTACAGGAATGGTTGCATAAGATAGATCGAACTGGACATTTCCACCAATAGTCACTGTCCATTGCCTTGATAAAAGCATACCGAATTGAGGAGGGGTGTCTATCATTGTTATATCAATATTGTAAGCTACTTGAGGGTAAGTAGCTAACTTGACTTCTACATCTTTCATTATACCAACCACAGGAACAGGTCGGTTATCCATTGCATAACATTTTCCTTCATATGTATCCACGCACAAGCCTAGTTGTTTCATTACTCCTACTGGCATAATATTCATGGCAGCACCATAATCTATCATACAATTCCTCAATAATTTATTATTTATGAGTAATGTGATAAAGTAAGGATCAACCTGTGGCAGACTTGTCAATACATTACTCAAGCAGATTTCTAGGATGTTTTCTTTATTCTGCTTATTTTTAGCAACCATCTTATTTTCAGTACTTACATGTTTTTCACTTTCATTTGTTATCAATTGCACTGCACTATCCCTGTACTCCTTAATTTTCATCATTTCTAAAAGTGGAACAGACATCTTTACCTAAGACAAGGCTTGAGTAAAATCAAAAGAAGAACCTTCTGCCTTAATCACTTTCTTTTGTTCAAATGTTTCTCCTTTGTTCACTTCCTTTTCTCCTCTACCAAACTGATCAGTTTTTTGAATTTCTCTATGTAGTTCTTTTACTGCATCCTTTTGGACAAGATTCTGTTTGCTTTCCTCATGTTGTTTGTTTTCAGTTTTCTTTGAAGCTCCTTGTACAACTTTCTAATATTTCATAAAGATACCCCTAGGGACACCTCCCTTCTCATTTACTATCCTACTTCTCAACCAATACTTATTCTTCGCTTCCTCTATTGCAGCAACAGTTAATCTTTCTATCTCTTCCTCGGTAAGTCTCCTCACATTATTGTGAGCAGGCACCTGAATAGATTGTGGTTCTACATAATCATCCTCAGAGTCAGAAAAAACATGTTGCTCAACCATATGAACATTGTACCTTTGTTCTGCAACATCATACTCATAACCTCCCTCCTCCGAAGATGAGTACCTCTCCTCAACATAGTGAGAAGAATTTGAAGTCAAGTAGATTGTATGATCTTCTCCACCATCTCCAATTAGCACTCCTTCTTCTTGCATTCTCTGAGCTACAACACAAAAATCAGGGGAGTGTGGTTTATCACAAACTTCACAAAAATAATTACTATTCACCATATATGTTCCCTTCTTCTTCAATGGATCAGGAGTTTCTTTGCTTCCAGGCCTATCTGTAATAGGTTTTCCATCCTTCCAATTTGTGTTATAGGGCATGTCATGCAACCTCAGCCTTGGCCTTTCATTCCTATATGTGTTCTCTTACTTATATTGATAATTATTATTTTGTTGAGGAGCCCGAGGGTTGTCTCTCTCATTCATTATCCCAGTAGCCTTTCTGTTATTCTCAATTGTTAATGCTATTTTTTGTGCTTTAGCTAAATCCCTTGGGAACCTGTTTCTCAACTCATACCCTATTTTAGGGCCAAATGCATTTAGGTAAACACTTAATGCTACAGATTCTGGTAACTTTGATCTAGGAGGTATCCTATTCTGCAGTTTATTGAATCTTCTTCTTAAAACCAAAGATTGAATCATTCTGACCTTTCTAAGTTTACATTAGTTCATGGAGAGCAGCATCTAGTGCACTCAAATTCCCAAAATTTTCAAGGAATTGATCTTGAAATATTTGGAGAGAATAAATCGAAGCTATTGCCAGACTATTAAACCAATCCCTAGCTTCCTCAATAAGGGGCATCATGAATAATCTCATATGCAAATCTTCATAAGGTACATCCAAATCCTGAATAAAGGCATTGAAATTCCTTAAATGATCCTCGGTTGTGATTTTATTACTTCCTGTAAACTTGGGTACTAAACCTCTCCAACTGTTGTCCATGGGATAAGGGTATAATTGAAACCCTGCTAGATCAAATTGTCTAATTATGGTTGTATATTGATAAGGAGGAGGATTTGGTGGGTGCTAATATTGGTACATAGGGTTATTGTACTGCATATTTTGTTGTGGCACATGACACTGACCAGGAGGTGGATAATTATTTGTATGTTGTGTGGGAATATTAGGTGGATGATTTGGCTGTCTATATTGATTCCCAATTTGATGGTGAGGAATCCTTGGTGGTTCAGAATACCCAACACCATGATTACCCTGTTTATGGGGTGGTACATATTTTGGGGGAAAACCAGATGTGTGAGGAATGTTCTGAGCTTTCTACAGTTTGAATTCTCTCATTGCTTGAATCATTTGGGCTTTTTCCTGCTCTTCCCTTTCCTTTCTCTGAGATTCATTCCATGCCCTGACTTCCTCATAACTTAAAGATTCAAAATATTCTTGATGAACTTCCTGATTAGCAGGTCCATTATGATTACCTTCCATTTTTTGGTCATATTCATATTGAATTCTGAGTCATTCAGCTTCGAGTCTAGCTTCAAACTTGGCCTATTTTCTAGCTTCAAATTCAACATGTTTTTGAGGGTTGTAAAAGGGATTTTTCTGATCTTCCGGGGTACAAGGCTCTTCTGTTGAACTATCCTTCCATGTGTCAAAACAATTCTCACCATAAGGTATTGATGATTTGTCTTTGTTTTTGAAGCACATGTCCTCACTTTTCCCCTTACCTTTGTCAGCCTTATCATCTTTATGTGTCCACTTGCTATTTCCAGGAGGAGCTCCAGAATGACCTCCCCTAAATTGAGATCTTCTTCCATTCATATTGCAATGTTTGATCAGAGTCGCCACTCACTTTATTAAAAGTGAGAAAAAGATTGTTACTTATTATTCCCAGCAGAGTTTGTATATAGAACTTCTGACTCTATGATTAAACCCTTGATTCTTTATTCCATCCTCAGTGAGAGAGTCACCAATTTATTTAAGCTCTCAAAATGTAGGTTTCAACCACGAAAGGTTGCCAAGCTTTCACAATGTTTTAAATTAGCAGACAAGGTTTAGAAACAATTAAACCTTCTACTATCCAGGTGCTACTAGACCTAGGCAGGTGTACCTACAACAAATGAAGTAGAATTGACTATTGATCTTCTCTTCATGCCATGATTTGTCCATGATGGCAGATTGGAATGGACAAAATAAAACAAATTTGGTATATATTGTATACTAAAATGAAGACTAAACCCTAATATGCTCAATCAACAGATGTAAAAAGTATGAATGAAACTGAATGATGGAAACGGTGAGACCAGTACCTTATATAGTATACGGAGTCAAATGAAATCTTGAACAACTAACTTCTTTATGGAGGTCATTCAAATTGTTTGGCATATTTTGTTTATAACTAGTATAAACATGCAAGATTGTGCTTATTAAGTTCTTCTTACTAATCTAAATGAAATTCCCTGATTATTGTGATTAATTAAAAGGATTTAATCCTTCCTTGAAAGAACCTATCAACCAATCACACAGATACGGAAAATACGTACTGATAAACTAGACATAAACATGTTATGCTAATTTAGATAACCAAGCAACATCAATCTTAGAGACAACTTAAATAATTCTCAATTGTACGACACAACTGGTGTACAGGAATCATGCAATAAATCAAATGATTTTGTTTGATATCTCAGGCTTCAAGAAACCTTTTTGGGAATTGGTCTGTGAAACATGAAGTTTCCACCATATTTTTTTCTATTCTCCTATCCTATTCTACCTATCACCACATATTGTTTCAAATGGACATTTTGTGAGAATGTAGAAGGACGCAACCTTTCAGAAATAGGAAATATCAATTACAAAATAAAAGATAGAGAATAATTAGACTCTATTTAGCCACAAATGAGTCTTAGTGAGGTGATCCAAATAATCTCAGTGCTCATATGTGTCGGCATCTTCAACAGCATTCCGGATCGTGATTTCCATCTTGATCATTTCCTCATTTTGCTCGCTAACCTCCTCCAATGTTGTATCCTCTGCAGAAGTCGTCTTCATGATTTCATCCAGCATTGACTCACATTCATTTTTCCATCTGACAGCATCCTTCAATTAACATTTATCATCAGAGAATGTGATCACAATTTTCTTAGCAGCTACAATTAACCCCTGTTCATCCCCTTGCAATTCATCATAGAAATTTCAATGGCGATTGATTATATGATTCACAACTTCAAGTGCAAAACTGCTAGCTTCATCACTTTGAGCCAACTCATGAAATTTCTCCATGATTCATCCATCCATCCTTGTGTGCTCCTTCAATGCAGCAAGAGTATGAGAGTATTTTCCACACAATTTATTCAACCAGGATGTCAAATGATCCTGCCTGTTTTTGACAATTGCAGCAATAGCATCATGCTTTCCCTAAGAATAAGCACTTGACCCTACCCAGTGGTCTTTTACCTAAGAGCTTTCTCCTTGAGTGATCATTTTGGTTGTTCCCATTGAAACACCAACCAAGTCTTTGAGTCTATCATTTTCTCTTAGCAACTTTTCATTATTTACTTTATACATTTCTTTTTCTTTTATCAACAGCTGAATTTGTGCTTTATTCAACTTTACAATATTTACCCCAATATCTACAGTAGCTACAAGATCAACTTCTCCAGCTTTTAGAGTCAAGACATGGCCAAATGCCTTCTTTGTATCAAGTACCACTGATTTCCTATGGGGTGGGTACAAAGCCCATATCAACATTGATCCCTCATCAGTATTATACTTGGATCCCGCATATACTTCTGTCACCTTTTCTTTATCAAGCTTGTGAGTAGCATTATTGCCCTTCAAGAAACTGTCAAAGACCAATGCGTAATTCAAATCAGCGGCCGTGAAATATGACACCAACACTCTCTAAAATTTTCTCCTCCCTTTTCTGTGAGTCATATATGTCATTTCATCATCCATACACCTTCAATTGAGCCAACAATTGTGCTCATTTTGCATGTAACATCATCAAAATTCTCTCTTATTTCCCTCCCCTTCTGCTTGTACAAGAATTCCTTGAACTCTGGGGAATGAATAAACTCATCATCAGAGACAAATTATCTGTATTCCATGTGCCTTGTATCAACATCACCACTTTCAATACTTTGTTCTCTAATAGGGCAGACATACTGTTGAGTCCTCATCCTGGATACCTTTTCTGTTCTACCCTGTGGCACATTAGCTCTTGGTGCTTCTTCATCTCCAAAAGACAATAACTCAGTATCTTGTAGCCCTTGGTTATACCTTTCAACTACCCTTTCTGCTTCATCTTCATCCAGATTCCTGATCATATCATCAAAAGGATACGGTACATGCCGATACCCTCCAAAGTTAATCCTTTCTTTATTAAATTGATATCCTTTAGGGTCAAAGTTTGTGTCCTGTTGGTCCTATTTCTTTTCATATTATAGTACTGCACACTCCATTAAGGATTGATATATCCCTCTTTTAGCCAACACAAAGGATATCACCAAAACACAAAGTACTAGGCATAAAAGCCTACTTCCCAAAAGAACTGAAATGCATCACACTACAGTAATCCATTTGTCTGACAATTTCCAAATATGCAACCCTGTTTGGAACTGTCCTTGGCAGAACGAGAGGAGCATCTTCAAATCCATACACTCTAATTATAGTAGCTCCCTCCAAACAATACCAGTCTCCCTAGTTATGATCAATAGGCCCATTGAAGTCTTTAGGCTGAAGGAATCTTTTGATCTCATCAGTCAATGAATAATTACAAGGATAATGATACAATTTATACAATGTCTTTACAAAATTCTCTTCAAAATGAATAAAACTAGAACTAGTAAACCTGCTGTCCCAAATAGCAGTCCACAACTGAATAGGCAATGCTTCACCCTCTTTACCAATCTAAGAAATTCTCATCTCTGGAGGCCATACCCCTAACTCTTGTCTGAAATATAACACCATGTGCATCAACAAAGAATAATTTCTAAGATGAACAATAGAAGCTCCACCTTTTATAGCCATCAATCCGGAATCAAGCTCCTTAGAAATATATGAAGCATAATCAAATGGCCTGGAATTGTGATATTGAATATCTGTTGTGATAACCATTGGCACCATTGACATGAATTCAGGGGCATCCATCCCTAACACCTGTCACACTGAAAAATATGTGTACTTCATATAGGGTTCAAATAAATCTACATGATAGGGAGGCCCTTCACTTTCTTCCAGAGGTTCTGGCTTGTTACCCTGTTTAACCCTATGAATTGGTAACCTCCAACCCTTGTAGCTTGTATCCATTTTGGAAAATTCCTTCTGCAACTCCTCACAGTTGATTTCTTCATTGCAAGACCCTTCCAATTTGAAAACCTCACCAATTGCTTCTTTTGACACATGTATCTATGGTTTTCCAGAAGGATCACATATTGCTTTATACTTTGGATCATAATGATCAGCAAGTAATTTTACCAATTCAACATTAACAAATACTTTAGTGCATACCAATTTCCCTACATTCAACCTCCATGGATTACAAACTGGCTCAAAATGATTCCTTCTATGGTAGTGGAAATACAAAAGCTCATACCCCCTTACAGTAGTCCAAACATCACCTATGAACTTGCATTTATCATCTAGCTTATCAACTTCTGCCCTAAGTTGTGCGGACCTTCTAGCTTTAGGCCTTGAACCAGGTAATTGATCAATGAGGTATTGGTTCAACCTTCGTTCAATGCCTTCATGCTCTATATCAGTCTTTTGTTTCTTTCCCTTCGACTGACTACTCTCACCAAGCTTTCTACCCTTACCCTTTCCAGAACCAGAAGACTCCATTTTCAAGCTTATAGAATCAAAATGTGAATAACAGAGAAGCAATTACTTACAGTGTTCTACCTGAGCTAGACTGAAAAATATCCCCGTTCTCTATTCAGCATGCCAATTCGCCGACAATCAATTCGAAAATGAGGAATTGATTAAAACACTAATGTCATTACTGTTTTATCCCATCGCGCCATTAATGAAGCATGAATGAAGCCTCCTTTGAAACTGGAACTGTCGCATCAATTGTCCTATCGATGAGAAAATTTCAAATCTGGGGCGAAATCCCTTTTCAATGTTTATTTCACCATTTGCCAATACACTGCGGTATTACCGACACTTGATATCAACTTGATGGCTATTGCTTCTATTTTTCATGTCGTAACAATTTCAAGTCGGGCATATATTATATAGACTTCATGGTGCCAAACTGATATGCATTCTTCAAAGCATTTTCCAGTTGCTAAGACATTAATGTTCTCACACCGACCGAAATCCTTTATCTTTATACTCTTTGCTGTAACCTGCAAATGTCAGGGAGACATCTCACAGACTTCATCCTACTTCACCGAAAGTATTCATTTTCCTTAGGTCGCCAAGATGAATTTATACTCTTGCCGATGCAATTTTCATTTCACCCGCTTCGCTGTGACTTTCAAAGTCGAGGAGATGTTATGTAGATACCTTTGCGTCTTACCGATATGTACTCTTCAATGTATTTTCCAATCGTTAAAAAAAAATCACCCTTTCACCGATGAATTCTCATTTCGGCATGTCCACCAAGTTTTGTCACCAAAGAAATAAGCCCAACCATTGAAACAATACTTTCGGAAAGACAATGAACCTTCGGGAAGACTTATACTGACACCAAATGTCTTACCAAAATCACTCCTCTAGATTACTCCTATTCAAAAAAACTCACCCCGAATTACCTGTCGGTATAATATTCATACTTCGATGAAACTTATACCGAAAAGTTCCTCTCCCGACAATGCAAATCTCTATCAGCCTAAGTTTTAACTTGGCAAGACTCTATAGCTTCTCACCAATAACCCTTTTGAATACCCTTGAACTTGATTAGGCCAAACAATGACCACTTTGCTAAGACCTTCCCCGATGCACATAAGCCTTACCAAGACATTTATTTGCAAACCAGTCGGTAAGACAAAATGACTTTGTTATGAGTTCACACCGATACCAATCAGTCTGTCTGAAACGACCCCTTTATGCATTAGTCGGTATGACATATTGTCTTCGCCCTGACATTACACTGATGCCCCAACATATGCTAATATATATTTTTCTGGATGCCTGTCGGCAAGAAAAATTAGTTCACCGAAACATTATCCCAAATACCTTTAGCTTGATCAATACACTTCTACATGCACCGGTCAGCAAAACATAATGTATTCACTATGACTTCACTTTGACAATGATTCCCTTTGCTGAGATGACTCCTTTTGTCGCCGAAACAAGAAAATTGTCTTGCTGATAGTCTGCAATAAACATATATTAGTGAAAAATCAGGTCGGGGGGACTTTTACAATGTCTTGCCATTTCGGGTCTTTTAATGAAAAATGAAGGACTTGATGGAATCAATTAATTTTATGACAGAAAATAAGCAAGACAATACAAAGAGGGAATTTTATTCTTATGATGAGGACTCAATGCTAGAACTCTTGAATGAAATAGACTGTAAAATTTCAAAATTTTACAGTTCTAACAGTGGCTCCATCTGGGGATGAGTGATAGTAAAATCATTACAAGGATTCAGATTACTGGGTGAGCAGATCAAACTCAAAGTGATGGAACATGTGAGCAGAATTGAACAAATGGCAATGGCAATGAATGAGACCCTGTACTACTGTACATGGAAAACTTTATTTCAAAAGAAGGAAAACCAGGATTGTCCATGTACTTGCAAATCTTGCTCCTTTTATTTCCTAAACTACTGTGCATGGAAAAGAATTTCGAAGAGGATCATCAAAAGTTGTCCATGCACTAGCAACCTTTAATCCTCTGTATTACTTCAAGAGAAAAAATGTTTTAGAAATTGCCCATGTACAGGCAATTCCTGATCCTCACCAGCCATATTCTGCAAATAGTATGAGTCTTCGCCTTTCTTTTCAATCACTACAAAAGGCCCTAGCCATAAGGCTTCAAACTCCCCATGTTTTCCCTTTTCCTGGCACCTTGCATTCCACATCAGCACCAGATCACTCTCTCCAAATTTCCTATCCTTTGCCCTTTTGTCAAATAAATATTTCATCCGCGTTTGCAATTTTATATTTTGATTTTGAGCCACTCTCCTCATTTCATCCAATTCAGCTAGTTGCTCCATTCTTTCCTCCATGGGTTCAGGAATATCTAAATCTTCCTGAAGAACAAACCTGTAAACTGGTAACAAGTTCTGCAAAGGCATCCTGGCTTGTATTCCATACACTAACTCAAATAGAGACTTCCCAATTACCTTCTTCACTGTAATTCTATCAGCCCATACAGCCAGTCTTAATTTCAAATCCCAAGCCTTTTTTGTTCTGACCTAACATCCTTCTTATAATCTTGAGAAGACTCTTATTGCTAGATTCCGCCTGTCCATTTGCTTGTGGATGATAAGGGGCTGCATAAGAAATGGCAATACCATATGTGCTACAGAAGCCTCTGAATTCATTTGATCTAAAACACATCCCATTGTCAGTAATCAACCTTATTGGTGTACCAAATATAGTAATGATATTATCCATCAGGAACTGTGTCACCACCTTACTTGTAGCTTGTTTAGTTGGGATGGCCTCTACCCACTTGGTGAAATAATCAGTGGCCACCAATAGCCACCTATGTCCACCACTTGATTTTTCTTGTATTTCTCCGATGAAATCAATTCCCCATTGATGAAAAGGGGCATCAGCTTGCAAAGGTCGGCGACAAGCTCCTCGATATTTCCCTTCCAGAGAACTTCCTCGAAAGTTTCACATTTTCTCACATATGCAAGCGGAGTCATTAAAAAATCTTAGGGCCAATAATACCCCCTAAGAATTTTATACCGGGTTGTCTTTGGCCGAGTAATGTCCTCCACACACTCCTTCATGCATTTCACTCAAAACACATTTAGATTGAAATTCATCTAGACATAATAGTAATACACCATCCCTGTTTTTCCAAAATAAATCCCCATCCATAAAAACATACTTAGACGCCTGCAACTTCAGCGTTCTTTTCTGGTTATCATTCATTCCCTCTGGACACTTCATGTATTTAAGATAATACATAATATCTGTATACCATCGAGTATGCTCAATGCTTGCAATTACACCTTCCTCTTCTACACTACAAATCTGATTTGCTTCGATATTTGCCTCTGCCATTAGTTTAGCCAAACCCTGACCTCTGACCAGTTTAGTAATTTGAATCTCCAGGTCAAATTCTTGGATTTTGTTAATCCATTTGCATCTTTTACCTGTTACTTCAGATTGTGTCAAAATATCCTTAACAGCTACATGAGGAACATATGCAATTACTTTTTCTCCAACCAGGTATGGCCTGAAAGCCTTTATAGCCTTTACTAGCACAAATGCTTGCTTCTCCATTATATCATACTTTAGTTCAGATCCCTGTAATGACTTACTGAAAAAAGATACCGGCTGCTCATGACCGTCTTCATTCTTTTGTAGCATCACAGCTGCAACAGTGTGCATTGAGGCAAATGAAAAAATCTGGAAAGGTTTTGAAAAGTCAGGCGACTTGAGAACAGGAGCCTCCTTGATAGCTTGTTTTATAGATACAAAAGCTTCCAAGGCTTCTGTAGTCCATTCTATCTTTTGTCCTTTCTTTAACATTCTTGCTATGGGTTTAACAATCTCAGCAAAGTTAGAGACAAATCTCCTAAAAAAATTTATCTATCCAAAGAATGATTGTATCGCCTTAATAGTTTTAGAGACAGGGATTTTATCAATAGCCTCCACCCTTTCAGGGTCTATCCTAACCCCTTCCTTTGAAATAATGTGCCCCAAAAGCTTACCCTCTGTGACAGCAAAATTACATTTCTTGGGGTTTAAGCTAATACCATACTCAAGGGATTTTATAAACACCTTTTCCAAATGATGAACATGATCCTCAACCTTCTTGGAGTAAGCGGTGAGATCATCCTGATACACCACCATGAGAATATTGATCAAATCAGCAAATGCCACATCCATGGCTCTTTGAAATGTCACCCCTGCATTAGTGAGACCAAATGGCATTCTCAAATAAACATACGTCCCCCAAGGAGTTGTGAATGCAGTTTTGTATTGCTCAGACTCTTTAACTTTAACCTGATTATACCCTGAAAATCCATCCATCATGGACAATAATTCGTAGCCTGTCACTTCATGCAATATGGCCTCCATATTAGGCAAAGGATAATTATCTTTAAGAGACGCTATGTTTAGATTTCTAAAATCTACACATAAT
>VDFB02347932.1:0-15172 GCA_007258455.2 Sequoia sempervirens
ATTAGTTCAACATAGGAAAAAAAGGATCGACAAGGGAAAATACAGAGGTGAAACATCCAAATCTATAGGTTCACCATTAATCCTAGGTTCACCTTCCTCAACTGTAAGCTCGAGAATAACACATATAAGAACTATTGTTGCAACTCTGCCATTACAGATGGTATTTTTTTGGAGGAAATAGAAGTTCCCCTTTGGATATACAAGGGGTTGTCTATGACCTACCCAAAAACACAAAGAAATTTTGTCACAAGTTGGTAAATGGTGAGGGCAAGATATTTGAAGATGACATAAAAACTTTCAAAGAAATTTTTAATAGAGCACAAATTTCTCATTAGGACATAGTTTGTAAATTGTTCCTATATTCTTTGAGAGAATTTGCATATAATGGGTACTTAAACCTTCCTAGAGGAACAATTCACACATGCCTGAATCTGGAGGATAAGTTCCTTAACCAGTTCAAAATATATACAAACCTTGTGATTTTGTACCATCAAGTCACACGTCTTGTAGGAAGGAGCCAAATGAGCCAATTAGTATTTATAACGCCGATTCCACAAAACATATAAGAGGTTGGAAACTCCATTTGTTATAGCAGAATTAGCAGCTGTCCAAACATACTTGAGATCCATAGACACCTTCACTATTATGTTCTTGGGAAGGCTACTTGATGATAGGGGATGGATAGGTATAATGAATCATTACAATCTCCCAACAAAATGGATCTTTCCGGGTAAAGTGGCATTTTGTGTCTTTGCACTATCTGTGTGTGTGGTCACCTAGAATAATATGAAGCTCCCTGCATTAAGCAATACCTTCAACAACCGTACACCCCTAATGAATCCTATTCCAGGAGCTAGAACTACATCTCAAATTTTTTGTCCTATCCATCCACAACCCAACATACCCATAGTATGCCCACACTTACATATCTGAGTTATGGGCAAGATGCTGATGTTACTAATGGAATGGGACAACCAATAAAACCTTTCTTTGAGTAGCCAACAACAAAACTAGATCAAGGACAAAATGGTCAAATAACTTCCAAGTTTGATGCAATGAAAAAGATGCTATCCCAGGTCATGAATAGACTTACCTACTTAAGAGTTAACCCTCCTCACATGGGAAATAGCTATAACCAAGGGAAAAATCAAAATAATCAAGGCTTTCAAGGTAGGAATTTCAATCCACAATGACTGAACAAACCATGAAATACAAGGCCTAACAATGGAGGAGTACCCAACCTTTTAGAGAATGCTAATGTGGGTAATTCCATAGACACCAATGGTTGTAGATTCCATGAGACTTTTGATCATAGTTAGAGTAATTGCACAAAAATGCAAAAAGTATCTAGTTTGATGCAAGGGAATACTCAAACACATTCCAACAACATATGTTATGATGGTAGACTCTACCCATTGTTTGATGAGTAGAAACATAAGGTCCAAAATTTTGAAGAGAGGAATTCACTTTTTCCTTGAGGAATATGAAAACAAACTAAAAATAACCAACCTATTCAACAAGAACCAATTATAACGAAGTGAGAAGAGACCTATGGTAGTGGCATTCCACCTAGAGCAAACTCCTTTGAATCCCCAATCTTGATAACAACCCTCCCACTTTCTGAGGCATGTTTGGAGTAGTTTCAGATGGTGGGTTCCCAACATGGAATTTCCAAACTGAAGTGAGGATGAAGTATAGTGTTGTGAACAATTACAAGAAAGAAAACCGGCTTAACATCCATTTTTAAATGTTGTAGAATTGTCTACTAAGAAACACATTATAAAATCATTAGATAACCCCAAGAGTGCTTCAATTAATCTTCCCAAAGTGAATAAAGGTCAAGCCTTGAGCTCTTCAGATGCTACTACTATAATTTTGAAAGGTAAGACTAGAATCCCTCCTTTTCTTATTAACAGTACTCATGTTTGGAAAAAAATGTACATAATTGTTAAGTAGATTATGTGGCATCATGTAATATTATACCTTGCTCCATATGTCAAAAGTTAAGAATAACACCTAGAGCAGCCAATAGAGTTGTGGTCCAGTCGGACAAAACAAAATTTATGGTCATAGCCTCATACCCTAGAATTTAGGAATATATTGATATACATGTAGTGGACATCCTCAAAATGCATGGAATGCTTCTCAGTGGAGAATGGACCAAAAATTTGAGAGGATGGTTCTCAATTGACTTCACTGAACTCTGGTTTCCATTGAAGGGGTTAAATAATTAGATCAAAGTTAATGCAAAACCCAAGTTAAAATACATAATCACCAAATATAATATTGTGAATGAGGTTGCATTCACAAAATTAGACATGGGTGTGTATAAAATGAATGATATCATGAAGATATCTTTGGAAACAGATGAATAAGTAGATGTAGACAATCCCATTAAAGGATTACAATAATTCCAAACTTCTAACCATGCTTTTCCAGAATTCTTAGAGAAAATGTGTGATAACATGACTAATCTTGGAGAATATAAAGATACTTCTATGCTTCTATTACCAAGTTGGTGCTGCATCCACGATACAAACCATTTTGAGTTCTCTTGCCCAACCTGCCAAGATGCATTGGAAAAAGTAAAAATGATAGATCGTTCGAGGATGGAAGACAATGATTCAAAATTAACCACGATATTTGATGAAAGTTTTGACTCATTATATTATCAATCTTCTAGAGATGAACAAAAATTTGATGAGGAAGCTACAATACTTTTTATAGAGGTTCTAACTTCTTTTTGAAAAGGAAAGCTTGTTGTTTATAGGAGAGAATTCAACTAAAAACAAGAAAGGAACAACAATAGACTTTGATATCTCCCATCAGTAAGACACTTTGATCAAAACGGAAGTATCACCAACACATGTCCTGAAAAAGAATACCATGTGGAAGCTTATGTTTGATGGATCAAAGTGAAAGCAGGGAAAGCATTTTGGAATCGAGTTGGTGAACCCACTTTGAAGTTTACTTCTAGGCGCTTTTTGATTGCAATTTACCTATACCAACAATGCAACCGAGTATGAAGAATTGATCAGAGGATTGCTGCTCCCTCACTAAAAGAAGGTAAATCACTTTATTGTAGAAGGAGACTCTCAACTAGTAGTGAGAAAATAAGAAGTCAGTATTCTTGCCATGATAAAAGATTATCTGCTTATAGAAATAGGGTGTGGGATATAATCGAGGGTTTTGAGGCATTTAACATAAAGTCCATTCCTAGAAGAAGGAATTACATTACAGATGATCTTGTAGCCTCAACAAATTCCTTAGAACCTGTGACTAGTACTCGCTTGAAACGATTTTATGTATAAATGGTGCCAATACCAGTCATTTTGAATAACATCACTAATTTTCATGTTTTTGAAGATGGCCAACTATCCTTGAATTTATTACAACTCTGGGATTTTTGCTGCACAAACTATTGGCAAGAGTGAAAGAGATCCCTTTGAGGAAAGGGATGATGGTATAATCAATTTGAAAATCAATACTATCCCTAAGGGGATTGTTGCCTTGGAAAGAATATTTGATCCAAATAATATGGAAAGACACCAAAGGGTTCCTTTATATTTAGCTAGAGGTAAATGTGATTCTCACAACCTTGGAGATGAACAAGATAAAAGAGAAGTCTTCATTGGCCAAGTATGCAATGTAGAAGAAAGGAATGGCATGGTAAATCCATTAAAAGAGTGTAGAGAAGTTATTGCGTGGAGCTATAGGGAGTTGAAAATGTATGATACTTCTATAATCACTCACACTATTCCATTAAAACAAGAACCAGACCTACTAGATAGAGGAAACATCCAATAAACACTTTATTAGAACCTTTGATCCAAAAGGAGGTTCATAAGTTGAGTGCTTGAGCTATTTATCTAGTTTGACACTCAACTTGGGTGGCGAATCTAGTACTAGTATGGAAAAAGAATGGATATTTTTGACAGTGCGCTAATTTCTAGAACCTAAATTGGGCATCAGAAAAGGATAATTACCTTGTACGCTCATTGGAGAAAGTCCTGCAAATAGTTAATTGCATCACAAATGATGCCCTACTTGGATGGATATTCTGGGTATAATCAAGTGATGGTCTAAGAAGAAGATAGGATGAAAATTGTTTTCACCACAAAGTGGGGAACTTTCGCATATCAGCGAAGGTCATTTGGGCTCATCAATGCCAGATCCACTTTTCAAAGAGCAATAGACATAGATTTTAAAGGGTTGATTGGAAAGTGTATGATTATATATATGGATGATCTGACGATATTATCTAAGAATAGAGTAGATCACATCAGTGACTTGTGCAAAATACTCTAGAGATGCAAACAATCAAGTATTTCTATAAATCCAAAGAAATTCATTTTTGGAGTTATTGAAGGAAAACTCTCAGGGAATTATCATTTTAGGAAATGGCATTTCCATAGACCCAGATAGGATCAAATTCATCCTAAAATTTCCATTATCTAATAGTAAGAAAGAGTTGAAATGCTTCTTTGGAAATATTAATTTTGTGGGGAAGTTTATTAGTGGGTTTGAAGAGATTGTGCGCCCACCAAATGACATGCTTAGGAAGGATGCTAAAATTGACTTGAGAGTAGAAGCTAAGAAGGCCTTCCAAGAAATCAAGGAGGTCATAACCAGCGCACTTGTATTGGCTAGTCAAAATTACTCCCAACCATTACACATATATACTTTCACCTCAAAACATTCTTATGCAAGAATTCTCACTTAGAAGGGAGAGGCTAGAAAGGAAAGACCAATTTCCTTCATGAGCACTCTATTTAAGAATGTGTAAGTCAGATATCCTATCTTGGCTAAGTGTTCATTTTCTCTGGTAAAGGTGGTGAAGAAATTCAGACATTACATGTTCAGGAGTAAAGTGATAACTATAGTTTCTGATGCTCCTATTAAGTCCATGCTAATGCAAAGCGAGCTCAGAGAACGTGGGTAGTGGATGGCCATTTTGCAAGAGTATGGCCTAGAGATCTAACCTATGAAGTTGGTGAGAGGCCAAGGCCTCTCAAAGACATTGGTTGGAGTAGATCAACAATTGACATGTCAATAATACACCCAACAGGATATCTCTTCTGATGATTGGTATAATGCCATTGTATAATATTTCCTACAAAATAAATGCCCTAATAACATGAAGGCAGGTCAAAGGTCTGAACATTGAGGATCAAGAAGACTGAGCTTATAGCCCATGTTAAAGAGAGGCATCTTCTATATAAAGGAATTATGAGAAGGTGTTTATTCGAGGATGGAAAGAAGATGTTGATTCAGGTCTTGATATGAGTTCCATGATGTCTAGAATTTGTGGCATGCGGTCATGGATTGGCGGAGCTTATCATCATATTTTTGATTGTACTATTGGCTGCGTTGTTTTAATGGTTTTTCTAACAAGTGAAAACTTTTTCATATATATGATAAATTAGATTAGCAAACAACAAAATGCACCTATGCCACTATAACCTTGTTTTAAAAATATGAGTTTTCTTGATGTGTTCTCATAGTGATCTCAATATCGAAAAGAATGCTTATACATGACCATCTCTAAAGTTCGATTTTCAAGGAGAAATCTAAAAAACATTAGCCTTTTGGATCCCTTTAAATTATCTTCCTTTGCTTGAGCATTTTATCTCAATCAGAAACAAAACTCCATTTCTGCAACTGGATATAGGATCTGACGAATAAAGACAACCTTCTTTGATGTGATATCTTCATGAGTTCGTTAGATACAATATCAGGTAAGGAATAGCTGCTTTAGATTCCTGTGCTCGAGGTAAAAGGAGGAGATTGCCTTTCATATCCATCATGTGTTCAAAAGCAGTTTAATAAATTTTAGTAGCATTATCTGTTTGATTTCAACCACATAAATCATTTCTTTGCACCATCATAGTTGAACCAGAGCTAGTCTTGCAAAACCACGAATTCATTTCCTCTTCCTTTACTAACGTCGCTGTGAACTGCATTTTCCATTGTATCAATACAAGCTAGATCTTGTACATTCATGAGATTGCTCTATCTCATGGACCAAACTTATAATATAATGACTAGCATGCATACTTATCAGGGCACTTACAATTATAATAGCTAACATAATCCTCTATCCTTTATGCTTTGATGGATGTCCATACCCTTCTCGAATGCTCCCATTCAGCGCAGGCCATTAAATGATGTCCGTTTTGAAGCATTTTGTCGCCCCATATTTAGCATTGCGCCTGCTAGTTTGCATTTTGTTTTAAAACTTTACGACTACTGATTGCATTTGCACGAGGGTTTCTAAAGCCTTTTCAATAAATTCATTTGATGGATGCACATGGAGTAAGCAGGAAGGACGATGACAGAGGTTGTGGAAGTTAGTATTGCATCTGTACGCAGCCAATTGCATATGTTTGAAAGTTTTGAAGCCTTTTCACTACATTCACATCATGCATATATATCCACGGCACTATGTATCCGCAAATAAGAAAGGAGCAGTTTAGCTTTAATCTTGCCGGTTACACTTGCTTGAAAGATTCTAGAGCCTTTTCAACATCCATATTTTAGTCATTTTGTAGCTGCGCGGCTATCCTCGAATACATTCTTATGAGCTAAAATGTTTGTTGCGTCGCTATCCCTTACATTCCCTTGAAAGCTTCTATCGCCTTTCCAACATTCATATTGTACATTCTGTGTATATCCCATCTTTGCATGTTCGCGAGCCAGAGCAGTTTGTTTGCATGTATATCTATGAGGGCATTCACAAGTACCATATCTAGCTAAAGTCTCCCGTTTCCATTGGCGGGTTGTGGGATTTGGATATTGCATCTACATGCCTTCATGGCTGCACATATATTCACTTTTTTTCATTGTTATTTTTATATCCTTGCATAGAGCATCTCTATGGTGCGGACCTGGAGGTTTTTCAAACTTTTTACCAACTGCATCATGTCTATCGTGTAATCCTTCTATGCATCTCTATATTTCTTTAATGAAATCACAGAAATCTCTAGGTTCTTAGCACGGACAGAGAGGATGCATGAGGGTTTCAGAAGCTTCTTCACCGAATCTTCACCGCACCCCTATTGCATTTCATAAATTGATAGCTCTTTAAAGCATTGATTCTCTCGTTCAAACTGTTCATGCGCCATCCTCAAACTGCAATTCTTTTCCTAAAATCCCTCATTCCATGAAATGAGATCTCTATTTAAACCAATTCCACGCTTTGTGCCTATTTCCACGTTTGGCAAAAATGTCTACCAAGGGCGATTGCAACCACAATAACTGACAGAGCTTGCCTTCTTACTCCCATTTTGGCATGGGTTGGGATGGTGCTTGATTAAATTGCAGACTTTAGCTTCTCATTTGCTTGTTTCATTTGCTTAAAATATTCCAAAGCCTTTTGCAGAAATCAATTTGTGTAGAAGCCTGCAGTTCACGGGCTGGAATGGTATGAGCTTAATATGGAGGAAGTTTGAAAAGCACAGTAGATTAGAAAAAACCCTCTCGCCTTGTGAACTATCACTCCCACTTTTATCAACCGCTTTCAAACTCCAATCTACTTCTAAATACGCGAGTTGCGTTGATGTATCTTTACTTAGCTCTTACATCCATTAATACTTATCCTTTAAAAATTAACCATACCAATTCACAACCCCCTCCCCCCCCCCTCCCCTTTTTTTTTTAAGAATTTTGGGTTGTGGCTTAAGAATCTTATTTTTGTAAATTTATCAATTTATTTTTCTTCAGGATTTTGGGTTGACGAGTTGTAAAATTTGAGTGAATTTGCAGACTCACAATCTTTCTAACTTAAAAATTTTTTAGGAGTGACTTTGAATAACTACTTTTTTTTTGTGTAACTCTAACCAATTTTCCCACTTAAACTTTAATTACCTATTTAATTTAAATAAGTAATAAATTAATCCACAATCTTGAAAAACTCAAAATCACATGAAATGTAAACTCCTTTTCCATCCATTAAAATTTGATCATGCTTCAACCATTTTTGACAACATAATTCAGATAAATTGGGCCAGTGCAATTGAAAACCTTTTAAATCTACAATTGCACCAAAGCGAGAAATTTTCATAACTTTTGATCGTTTGTATATTTTTACATGAAAATTTGCCAGATTGTTCAAAATTCCATTAAGAAGATACCTATTAAGCGAAATCTGCCCAGCTCTTTTGAAAATTGATATTTAATTAATTTTGTGATCTTGCACACAAAAATTGAAGCAATAAAATATCTTATCTGGTGAAGACTCAAGACTCGAAAACTGGCCATATTGGTCAAAATACTTCTCGAATCATCCTCATAATAAGAATTTGAACTATCTTTCACCAATTTTTAAAATTAATTGTTTTTCATGAATTTTGTTACTTTTCGCTGTTGCACCCGAGAATTAGAATAGGTAGGTTGAGTGATTCCACTTTAAACCTACAAGATGCATATAATTTCTTCAAAGGATTAGATATACTTTGACTAGGAGGCTCTCGGTTCAGATATTTTGAAATGGTAGTTTGGAAATCTTGCTTAAACATACAAAAATGATAAATGGAATGTTTCTTATCATTGTCCAATTAGTATAAATTTTCTTTACATCACTTCTTGCTACCATTTCCATCTTTTAAGTTTTATTTGAAATCAAGTTTGGAATTATTGAAAGTGTCAAATTATTGTGAATTTGATATAGATCTAAACATGCAATGTGTTCTCTGAATTGTTAGATCTATTATTTTAAGTTGCATGTTGTTTCGAAGAAGTTAAAATCTATATCCCTCGTGAAATCGCATTGATCTCTACCATTGTGTGATCCACATGGTCATGACTTGACATAATGGAACCTTGGAGTAGTCTTACTACTTTTCAAGAGAGACAATAAACCCTTTTTGGCTAACACATTGTATGTGATTAAAACCACCGTCAACATAATTGGCACTAAGAGGACCTAAATAAAAAATACTCGAAAACATTGGGTCATTATCCACTGAAAGGTATCGAAGAATTTGTAGATCTTCTCCTACCAAAGAAGATTTGACTGAATTAGTTCAACATAGGAAAAAAAGGATCGACAAGGGAAAATACAGAGGTGAAACATCCAAATCTATAGGTTCACCATTAATCCTAGGTTCACCTTCCTCAACTGTAAGCTCGAGAATAACACATATAAGAACTATTGTTGCAACTCTGCCATTACAGATGGTATTTTTTTGGAGGAAATAGAAGTTCCCCTTTGGATATACAAGGGGTTGTCTATGACCTACCCAAAAACACAAAGAAATTTTGTCACAAGTTGGTAAATGGTGAGGGCAAGATATTTGAAGATGACATAAAAACTTTCAAAGAAATTTTTAATAGAGCACAAATTTCTCATTAGGACATAGTTTGTAAATTGTTCCTATATTCTTTGAGAGAATTTGCATATAATGGGTACTTAAACCTTCCTAGAGGAACAATTCACACATGCCTGAATCTGGAGGATAAGTTCCTTAACCAGTTCAAAATATATACAAACCTTGTGATTTTGTACCATCAAGTCACACGTCTTGTAGGAAGGAGCCAAATGAGCCAATTAGTATTTATAACGCCGATTCCACAAAACATATAAGAGGTTGGAAACTCCATTTGTTATAGCAGAATTAGCAGCTGTCCAAACATACTTGAGATCCATAGACACCTTCACTATTATGTTCTTGGGAAGGCTACTTGAAATTGATAGGGATACATTGGATAAAATTTATAATGAATCCATTACAATCTCCCAACAAATGGATCTTCAGGTAAGTGGCATTTTTGTGTCTTTACTATCTATTGGTCACCTAGGAATGGCAAATTAGCTCCCTGCATTAAGCAATACCTTCAACAACCGTACACCCCTAATGAATCCTATTCCAGGAGCTAGAACTACATCTCAAATTTTTTGTCCTATCCATCCACAACCCAACATACCCATAGTATGCCCACACTTACATATCTGAGTTATGGGCAAGATGCTAATGTTACTAATGGAATGGGACAACCAATAAAACCTTTCTTTGAGTAGCCAACAACAAAACTAGATCAAGGACAAAATGGTCAAATAACTTCCAAGTTTGATGCAATGAAAAAGATGCTATCCCAGGTCATGAATAGACTTACCTACTTAAGAGTTAACCCTCCTCACATGGGAAATAGCTATAACCAAGGGAAAAATCAAAATAATCAAGGCTTTCAAGGTGGGAATTTCAATCCACAATGACTGAACAAACCATGAAATACAAGGCCTAACAATGGAGGAGTACCCAACCTTTTAGAGAATGCTAATGTGGGTAATTCCATAGACACCAATGGTTGTAGATTCCATGAGACTTTTGATCATAGTTAGAGTAATTGCACAAAAATGCAAAAAGTATCTAGTTTGATGCAAGGGAATACTCAAACACCATCCAACAACATATATGTTATGATGGTAGACTCTTACCCATTGTTTGATGAGGTAAACATAGGTCAAAATTTTGAAGAAGAGGAATTCACTTTTCCCTTTGAGAATGAAAACAAACTAAAAAAATAATGACATATTTCTATTCCAACAAAGAACCAATTATAACTTGAGAAGTAAGAAAGAGCCTATGACTGATGGCATTCCACCTAGAGCAAGCCCAACTCCTTTGAATCCCCATGCTGATAACAACCCTCCCACTTTGAGAGCACCATTTGGAAGTAGTTTCAGACTTGGTGGGTTCCCAACACATAGATTTCCAAGCTGAAGTGAGGATAAGTATAGTGTTGTAGACAATTTGAAGAAAACCAAAGCTAACATGTCCATTTTTTAAATGTTGTAGAATTGTCCTACTAAGAAAGAAGCATTACTAAAATCATTAGATAACCCCAAGAGTGCTTCAATTAATCTTCCCAAAGTGAATAAAGGTCAAGCCTTGAGCTCTTCAGATGCTACTACTATAATTTTGAAAGGTAAGACTAGAATCCCTCCTTTTCTTATTAACAGTACTCATGTTTGGAAAAAAATGTACATAATTGTTAAGTAGATTATGTGGCATCATGTAATATTATACCTTGCTCCATATGTCAAAAGTTAAGAATAACACCTAGAGCAGCCAATAGAGTTGTGGTCCAGTCGGACAAAACAAAATTTATGGTCATAGCCTCATACCCTAGAATTTAGGAATATATTGATATACATGTAGTGGACATCCTCAAAATGCATGGAATGCTTCTCAGTGGAGAATGGACCAAAAATTTGAGAGGATGGTTCTCAATTGACTTCACTGAACTCTGGTTTCCATTGAAGGGGTTAAATAATTAGATCAAAGTTAATGCAAAACCCAAGTTAAAATACATAATCACCAAATATAATACTGTGAATGAGGTTGCATTCACAAAATTAGACATGGGTGTGTATAAAATGAATGATATCATGAAGATATCTTTGGAAACAGATGAATAAGTAGATGTAGACAATCCCATTAAAGGATTACAATAATTCCAAACTTCTAACCATGCTTTTCCAGAATTCTTAGAGAAAATGTGTGATAACATGACTAATCTTGGAGAATATAAAGATACTTCTATGCTTCTATTACCAAGTTGGTGCTGCATCCACGATACAAACCATTTTGAGTTCTCTTGCCCAACCTGCCAAGATGCATTGGAAAAAGTAAAAATGATAGATCGTTCGAGGATGGAAGACAATGATTCAAAATTAACCACGATATTTGATGAAAGTTTTGACTCATTATATTATCAATCTTCTAGAGATGAACAAAAATTTGATGAGGAAGCTACAATACTTTTTATAGAGGTTCTAACTTCTTTTTGAAAAGGAAAGCTTGTTGTTTATAGGAGAGAATTCAACTAAAAACAAGAAAGGAACAACAATAGACTTTGATATCTCCCATCAGTAAGACACTTTGATCAAAACGGAAGTATCACCAACACATGTCCTGAAAAAGAATACCATGTGGAAGCTTATGTTTGATGGATCAAAGTGAAAGCAGGGAAAGCATTTTGGAATCGAGTTGGTGAACCCACTTGGAAGTTTACTTCTAGGCGCTTTTTGATTGCAATTTACCTATACCAACAATGCAATATGAAGAATTGTCGAAGTTGCTCCCTCACTAAAGAGAATTAAATCACTTTATTGTAGAAGGAGATTTCTCAACTAGTGAGTGAAATAGAAAGTGAGTACTCTTGCCATGATAAAGATTATACGCTTATAAATAGGGTGTGGGATCTCGAGGGGTTTTGAGGCATTTAACATAAAAGTCCATTCCTAGAAGAGGAATTACATTACGAGATGATCTTGTAGCCTCAACAAATTCACTTAGACACAGTGATGGTACTACGCTTGAAACAATTTGTATAAATGGTGCCAATACCAGTCATTTTGAATAACATCACTAATTTTCATGTTTTTGAAGATGGCCAACTATCCTTGAATTTATTACAACTCTGGGATTTTTGCTGCACAAACTATTGGCAAGAGTGAAAGAGATCCCTTTGAGGAAAGGGATGATGGTATAATCAATTTGAAAATCAATACTATCCCTAAGGGGATGGTTGCCTTGGAAAGAATATTTGATCCGAATAATATGGAAAGACACCAAAGGGTTCCTTTATATTTAGCTAGAGGTAAATGTGATTCTCACAACCTTGGAGATGAACAAGATAAAAGAGAAGTCTTCATTGGCCAAGTATGCAATGTAGAAGAAAGGAATGGCATGGTAAATCCATTAAAAGAGTGTAGAAAAGTTATTGCGTGGAGCTATAGGGAGTTGAAAATGTATGATACTTCTATAATCACTCACACTATTCCATTGAAACAAGAACCAGACCTACTAGATAGAGGAAACATCCAATAAACACTTTATTAGAACCTTTGATCCAAAGGAGGTTCATGAAGTTGATTATGAGCCTATTTATCCTAGTTTGACACTCAGGTGTAGAATCTAGTACTAGTATGGAAAAAGAATGGATATTTTGTGATTAAGCTAATTTCTAGAGGCAATTGGGCATGGAAAGGATAATATATATATGTAGTACCTTATGTCGCTCTACATTGGAAAGATCTACGCAAATAGTTAATTGCATCACAAATGATGCCCTACTTGGATGGATATTCTGGGTATAATCAAGTGATGGTCTAAGAAGAAGATAGGATGAAAATTGTTTTCACCACAAAGTGGGGAACTTTCGCATATCAGCGAAGGTCATTTGGGCTCATCAATGCCAGATCCACTTTTCAAAGAGCAATAGACATAGATTTTAAAGGGTTGATTGGAAAGTGTATGATTATATATATGGATGATCTGACGATATTCTCTAAGAATAGAGTAGATCACATCAGTGACTTGTGCAAAATACTCTAGAGATGCAAACAATCAAGTATTTCTATAAATCCAAAGAAATTCATTTTTGGAGTTATTGAAGGAAAACTCTCAGGGAATTATCATTTTAGGAAATGGCATTTCCATAGACCCAGATAGGATCAAATTCATCCTAAAATTTCCATTATCTAATAGTAAGAAAGAGTTGAAATCCTTCTTTGGAAATATTAATTTTGTGGGGAAGTTTATTAGTGGGTTTGAAGAGATTGTGCGCCCACCAAATGACATGCTTAGGAAGGATGCTAAAATTGACTTGAGAGTAGAAGCTAAGAAGGCCTTCCAAGAAATCAAGGAGGTCATAACCAGCGCACTTGTATTGGCTAGTCAAAATTACTCCCAACCATTACACATATATACTTTCACCTCAAAACATTCTTATGCAAGAATTCTCACTTAGAAGGGAGAGGCTAGAAAGGAAAGACCAATTTCCTTCATGAGCACTCTATTTAAGAATGTGTAAGTCAGATATCCTATCTTGGCTAAGTGTTCATTTTCTCTGGTAAAGGTGGTGAAGAAATTCATAAATTACATGTTCAGGAGTAAAGTGATAACTATAGTTTCTGATGCTCCTATTAAGTCCATGCTAATGCAAAGCGAGCTCAGAGAACGTGGGTAGTGGATGGCCATTTTGCAAGAGTATGGCCTAGAGATCTAACCTATGAAGCTGGTGAGAGGCCAAGGCCTCTCAAAGACATTGGTTGGAGTAGATCAACAATTGACATGTCAATAATACACCCAACAGGATATCTCTTCTGATGATTGGTATAATGCCATTGTATAATATTTCCTACAAAATAAATGCCCTAATAACATGAAGGCAGGTCAAAGGTGAGCATTGAGGATCAAGAGCTAGGCTTATATGTTAAAAGAAGGCATCTTCTATATAAGGAATTATGAAGGTGTTTATTCGAGATGCCTTGGAAAAGAAGATGTTGATTCAGTCTTGATAGAGTTCCATGATAAATTTGGCATCGGTCATGGTTAGCGGAAGCAATTGCTCATCATATTTTGGGAGAGGTGTACTATTGGCACACGTTGTTTAATGGTTTTTTCTAACACGTGAAAACTTACCATATATGTCAAATTGGAGCCAACAAACAACAAAATGCACCTATGCCACTATAACCTTGTTTTAAAATATGAGTTTTCTTGATGTGTTCTCATAGTGATCTCAATATCAAGAAAAGAATGCCTTGCATGACCCATCTCTCCAAGTTTCGGTACAAAGGAAGAGAATAAAAAAACATTAGCCTTTTGGATCCCTTTAAGTATATTTCCTTTGCTTGAAGGCATTTTAATACCATTTTCAACAGAGAAACAAAGCTCCATTTCTTGGCTTGGGTCATCATAAGGATCTTGACGAATAAAGACAACCTTCACTTTTGATGAATATGCATGAGTTCAAGGAATTGGATACAATATGGGTAAGGAATGCTTCCTTTAGATTCCTGTGCTCGAGGTAAAAGGAGGAGATTGCCTTTCATATCCATCATGTGTTCAAAAGCAGTTTAATAAATTTTAGTAGCATTATCTGTTTGATTTCAACCACATAAATCATTTCTTTGCACCATCATAGTTGAACCAGAGCTAGTCTTGCAAAACCACGAATTCATTTCCTCTTCCTTTACTAACGTCGCTGTGAACTGCATTTTCCATTGTATCAATACAAGCTAGATCTTGTACATTCATGAGATTGCTCTATCTCATGGACCAAACTTATAATATAATGACTAGCATGCATACTTATCAGGGCACTTACAATTATAATAGCTAACAGAATCCTCTATCCTTTATGCTTTGATGGATGTCCATAC
>VDFB02347933.1:0-18558 GCA_007258455.2 Sequoia sempervirens
AACATATACATGATAATCATTGAAAAGAACCCATCTGAGTACATAAATACAACATATGCATAAATAACTTAACACATTGAATAACAATTGCCACGACCAATATCCACTCCTAGTTAACATTACATTACAGTACAATCCTCAAGAGGTGCAATGATACAAGAGTGTTTCCAATATGCACAGAAACCATACAACAAGAATCATGATACAAATGAATAGATGAAAACTGGCTCCAAGACGGATACAACCCTGGAGTCGCTGCAATAGCACCAATCCGCACCTCTCGATCCTCGACTGGGGACCCAATGGGGTGCTTAGCACGTTCCACCCGACCATGTGAGTCCGAAGACCCACCCCCCGTGCTAGGAGCTGACAAGAAGAGTCCTCAACCAAGAACATCCAAAAAGGGAACCACAAGACTCAATGCCATACAAAAGTATCATAAAACTCAAGGATTACAATGACATAATCAACAACATCCAAGAGACAACATAATAACTTAAAGTCATAAATCCCATCACATAAATCAAAGCAATGACCAATAAATAAGTAACCAAAGGGTGATCATGAAACACTGCCAAATCAAACTGAATTAATAAACATATTACAATTCAAATTGCAATTAAAAAATACAATAACATCATATCACAGTATCATAAGATACAAGATTGTAAATCAAATATAAATGAGATCATACAAGACCGCAAAACATACTAAAGATGTATTAAAACAATAATCATAAATCAATTTAAATCAATTCAAACAACAATCTAAACTAACTCCCATAACTCTACTCTCCCAGAGGAACACAATAAAGTAAAACACATGGGCAACTAGGGAAGAGTATCATCGCATAGCCTACATGGGTTATCCTAGCCCTTCCTCCAAACTGAGGCGTCGGCCCCCATCTATGGATATCTTGGCCCTTCCTCCTACTTGAGGCGCCGACACCATAGGGTAGCTCATGTAGAGCCAATAACCTCTCATGAGGATGAGGTTACTTACCTTCCAACCACGGCTCTTCCTCAAATTTTCCATTAGTCCACAAAAGCACTGAACAGCTTACCTAGGCATCCATTTTGAATCTTATAATGATATTACTACCTAACCCTCCTAAGTTAATTATTAGGGTTTTCACTTGATTACCAACTCACCCGTGGGTTGTCCTATGCCCTTCCTCTCTTTAATGGGGCTGGCACCGGCCCCCACGAGGAGCCACTCTCCCTAGAGACCCAACAACATAAAAACCAAGGGTTGTACCATCATAATTTGAACAAAGAATCACATCATAAAAGCATGCGAGGCATTACCCATCTCGCTAACAAGTGCAAAATCAGAGTCTCAATAATTCCCGTACAACCCTTTCAAAAATCATGAAACCAAGACACTTGCCACATCAAGGGCACATAAAGAGAGAGAACATCAACTGTCAATCAACTCAAGCCTCTGGAAGCCAAAAGAATGAAAACCCACAAATGAGGGTAAAGTGAAGCAACAAGAGTTTTTCTCCAATAAATCCAACACAAGGATAAAATTTCCTCAAATATGAGAGTAACTTAGAAAAGCCATAAAAAGGGAAGATTCATCAAGAACCATCCACAAATCAACAATGGTGTCACCTCAAATAGGAACAAGCAAAAGAAAATCAACCTTTAATTCAACGAAATCACTTAATAAAACCAAAAGCCACCAACTAGGCATTCCATGGTAGACCTCAATTTTCTCCTCACAAGAACCCCTTATAATGGTACACAAATCACCTTCATAAAAACAACAACATAGCAATGACAACAATAATTGCAAGACCACCAGAACTATTTTCAATTCAAATATAATGAGTGAATACATTAAAATAAGATCAACAACCCCATCCAGACTACATAAACAACTTTGATACAAAATAAATCAAAAATCCAAGAAGATCAACTACCCATAACTCATCAACAAAATACAAGTTCCCAATTACATTGCAACACAAATTAAATGACAAAGGATTCCTTGAATCAAAACTAACCTCCAAAGGCATTCACACCAACATGGAACCATCCAAAACAATCCTTCAACAACAGAGGTAAAAGCATGAAATCAGGCATCCAAGGCACCAAATTTAAGAATACCTTAAATACTCAACCACTCACAACTCCACAAAAACACTTACATAATAAACAACCACCAAAAAATTCAATCGAGAACAATATTTATTAACCAATCAATTAACGACCAGAACTAAATAACTTTACAACTTACCCATACTAAAACCATTCATGATAACCATCACAAGTATTCTAAAAGACTTTATCCATAAAGCGAACTTACAAATCAATCATTAAATGAATATAGGGAAATCAATTTTCAAAAGATTAAAATCCCATTTCACCAATAAACTATCCAATTCGAGAATACCCTAATCAATCTCTAACCATGCCCATACATTTAAATTTCCCTTTCAATGAGCAACAATTGAAAACTACTAAATAGTTAGGTATTTAACTCATTATCATTTCATAATTACTTATGTTCAAAACATCAATTTAAACATTATTTCCACTTCCCTTCATCTCACTAACTTAACACTCAATTCCAATATTTAAAGTAATTGCCCCAACCACTTAAGACCATTTGTTATACTTAAAATGATAATAATAACAATACTCTAAATACTTAAACTACATATTAGAACTTACCACTTTAAAATCTTAAATCTATCTAAATAAATTTATACACAATAAATACCTTTTAAAACCACTACATCTTTATATATTTTAATTCATTTTGAGGGAGGAAATATAAAAAGAGAAAAGATCCGTTCTAAGAATCCAACAAGTCTACAAGTCTTAACTTCATAAAAAGATAACTTATTCGATTCTATGCTAAACTCTATTTTCACCCTATACACATTTAAAAATAAGAATTAAACAATCAATGCTGATATAAATATATATTCACCAATTGCCTTTCTACTATATTATCCTATCAAATTTCACAATTTAACAAATTAATAGCAATTCTTTTCTATTCCAAAATATTTACTCAAAACAAGAATTAAATAAATCAATGCTGTCATATATACGTAAGTTGATTTTTCTACTAACTTATCCTCTTATAATTGTAATTTAACAAATCAGTAATAATGATAAACAAAAGATTTCTTTCTATTTTATTATTTCTACTATAACCAGATTTTGTTTTATTTTAACCAGAAAAAGAATAGAATATTTACTGACTAAATTAAATGGTTACAACAACAGTTAAATAACTGAAAATTGAATAAATGAGTTAATAAGCATATATATACAAATATAAATATAAATATAAATATATATATATAAGTAAATTTCGCAATACATAAATGAAACATATTTAAAAAGTAAATTTCCGCACAGTAGATAAAATATAATTTCGCACTTTATAAAATTTATATATATAAATTTGAATGGGCATTTAAACCCATACTCCGGCACGGAAATAAGCGCCGCCCGGTCGTGGGCAGTCTACGGACTGCTCACGGCAGTCCTTCGGACTGCCATGGACAGTCCGCAGACTGTCACACGGTCCGGTGGTGGGGTGGTGGGTACGGCCGAGGCCGAACCCCCACACAGCCAAAATACATATAATATCAACACACAAAAAAACAATGAACAGTGCCGACAGAAATAAATAACAAGTTTTCAAATAAATTTAATTTTCATCCAATATTTTAACATATATATAAATATATGTGTATATATATATATATATATATATATATCTAATATATATATATATATAAATATATATATATAGATATATACAGGAGTCTGAACATTTCGAAATCAGGGAAAATAATCATTGTTCTCTGAACAGTAGAAATATTTTGTAACTTACAGGCATATGGAAAATATCATACTCCCAGAAATTAATTGAAAGAATTTTGCTCATTTCCAGATTTCAAACAAAACCCAGAACCCCACAGAAATTCCATTTAACAAATAACAATTCCCAATTCCTGGATAAATATTCTTTGATTAAACCATAACCCCAATAGATTTTCTTTCTACCATTATTTGATTTTCACCCTAGATACAAATTTCATTCACAGGGAACAATCCATATTTTAACAGAGAATAAGTAATTAAAAGAAAAGAACCTGGCGTCCTTCGCTTGCAGAAACTGTAGAAGCTTATTCCTTGCTGTCGATCTTTCCAGCAATAGCTCCAAGTCCTCCCTCAACTCAAATCTTACTCCTCAAATGAATTCTCAAAATAATAAAAGGATGCAATACTATAACAAAAAACTGACTGTCAAATTTCTCCAAAATCTGTTGTCCAGAAAATGCAATCCAGAAATCCTCTAAATAAAATCTCACACAAGAAGTCTCTTCCTTTTCCTCTTCCAGTGAATACCAAAAGTCACATCTCAAGAAATAACTCAAAATAATTATTAATCCTCTAATTCCTTTTTGCCTTTTCCATGCATTTACATTTCATTTTCTTTTTATCATGCATTTGATTAAAACTTAAATAAATTTAAATCCACAAAATTGAACTTTTATTTGAATATAAATTCGTTATCTTCACAGTACACTATTAATTAATTACTTCCACATTAGAATAATTAAAATCAACCATTTGCAAGATTCTAAATAAGTACCCATTAAATTTTTTATTATAATAATTATCTTTTCAAGATTATTTGTTCATAACAATTTAAATCAATTTATCTAATATTATCACTTTTACTTTTAACGAATTAGTTTAATTTGATCATTTGTTCTAAATCATTCGATTTAATTTAATTGATTATTATTTTAATTTCTAATCATATTTTAAATAACTTTACAAATCACTTATGATTTAATTAATTATTTAAACATGATTACTAACATATTATATTTCCCACACAATCAAATAACACAGTAATTAATGAAGCACACACAGAAACTCACACACAAGTCCAAAACCACCGACAGGGAGGGGTATTACAAGAACATGCCTCTTCCCATTCATCACCAGAGGGGAAAGAGGAAGAGCAGTAGGAGGCTGCGGAGGTCGAGATACAGGAGTAGCCCCAGGAGGACCTTTTCCCTTGTCGTAGAAAATGGGTCTAGGAACTGTGGGAGAGATAGGAAGTTTGAAAACCTGGCGCTTAGCTTTTCCCCAAGCGGGCACCATCGAACTTTCCATGTGAGGCATGGGAGTAGGATCCGAAGACGACGCGACAAGGTGATAAGTAGAAGCGAATGGAGCAGAGGACATAAAAGAGGAATGCCTTTGGGAACAAGCAAGCTTCTCCTTCCCCTTTTGTTGGGAGGAGTAGGTAGCTTGCTATTGCACAATCATGGAACCTTTCACAAAAAATAGCATAGGGAGACACTAGATAGCTCACTTTTTGGCACCTTGCCCCTAGTCTTATACTTAACATAAGCATGATACAACAAGTCTCCCTTGGGAGGGAGAGGTCCAATTGGAGTGAGAAAAAAGTGGTCCAATGAAAATTCCCCACGCGACACTAGTGGTTTATAACCAGTGTCGTGCACTATGTGCACAGAGCCCTCATGCAAGAATTTGAGACACTTATGAACTACCGAAGCGATGCCATTCATGGAGACCAACCAAGGGATGCCTAGCCTCACTCTGAATAGGTCCGAATCTAGGATTATGAAAAAGGAGGTATCAACGACCTTGGGTCCTACCAAGACTGAAAGAGAAATAGAGCCAAGAGGAGGAATCAAGAGTCCATCATGTGTACAGATCTAGTAGCCTTCGATTCTTCATATTCCTTCCTATGCAAAGTGTTTATAAATAGAGATTCTTCAGTTATAACATTCACTTGGATCATAGGGTAACCTAGGACACCAGTCACAATGTTTCCATTGATTCGAGTGAGAATGTATAAGGGAGAATGCTCCTTATTCAAAAGAAAGTCCTACAAGGTATATGTTATATCAGGTGATTCACTCGTAGACTAGGTAGGAGGAATACACAAGAATGAGACCATATTCACATAACTTGATGGCAAAAACTTAGAGGAAGCAAAAGGTTTAATAATTAATTTTGTAGAATGAGACAAAAATGGATCAGTGTAGATTTGCAATTCATTGTTAGCCTAAGTTTCCATAGACTTGTTAGAATTATACCTTTTCCCATTGAGATGGATGGTATTGTCATCGATGCAATCCTGGATCTCATGATGCAGGCACACACATCTCTTGATATTATGTTCATGTACTCAATGCTACTGGAAAAATTGATGCTCATCATACCAATTAGGATAGGGCTCGGTAAGAGGTTGGGGGTCTGGTAATGTTAGGACTTTGTCCTTTAGTAGTCTTTTCAACACAAAAGTGTATGAATTTGATAGCTTTGCAAAATGTTATTTGTGCTTCAGGCCCTTGTCATTAGACGTAGAGACCACATTTGCAATGACCTTATTTTTACCAGACACCAACACTATAGACTAACCATCTAAATAGGAGCATGAGAAAGATCTCCCAAACTATGTAACCATTTGCTAGTATTCTTGTAGCGCAACACGTAAATGTGAAAAAGAGGGATACTTCATTAAAGAAATTTTTTCTTGCCAAGGCCTTTGTAGGTTTCCAATGAAGACCTTTTGAACATCTGAGTTGGGCAAAGTATAAGAGATTTGTGAGAAAAACGCTTGATAATGAGCAATAAAATCAATTATATTCTCATTGTCTCCTTGCTTACATCAAATGAGATCCAAAAAGGTCATCTTCGGTCCGATATTAGCTTGGAACTGTCAAAGAAATTGATTTACCAGGTGATCAAACAAAAAGATAGAATTTTCTGGTAAGGAACACTACCACTCAAGGGCAGTATCCTTAAGAGACCTTGGAAATAACTTAGCCATTAGAGCATCGTGATGGAAGAAGTTGGTGCACATGGCATTAAACTTTGAAACATGTGTCTGAGGATCTCCTTTACCACCATATTTTCAAATTTCAGAATCTCCATCCCCTAAGGGATAGGAGTGTTTAGAATAGCTATTGATAAAGGACTGTGATGAAAGAAAGGTTGAAAGATATGCTATGAAGTAGCATTGGACAAGTTCACTAGCTAGTTTTGTATCTAACCCATGTTCTGAAATGAGGCATTCGATACAGGGTTAGAAGATGAGATAGGACCAGTGGAACTACCACCAATCCACATTCTAGCAGAGACCCCACCACCAAGACTAGGATGGGCTCCAGAACTGCCACCAAGAACATTAGAGTTGGCAGGGTTGAAACCCAAGGGTACCTTGTTTACCTTAATGATGGGGGGCGACTGAGGAACAACATTAGTGTTGATGGATGGGCCAGTCTCGGCCATGTACACCGACACCTTGGGTATCAAGACTTCTATCTGTCTTTTAGCAGTCTTAGACCCAAGATCTTGGGCAATGCTAGACCTAGGGTTGTATGATGGGACATGAGTGTACACTATGTCAGAAATACCCCAGAGTAATTCAAGACCTACCCAGTCCTTTTCCAACATAACTCTCAATTCAATAGTAACCTTAGTGGCCTTAGCCATAATTATTTCTTTTCCTAAGTACTCCCAAAACTCTGAAAGCCTTCTGTTTAGGGAAAGAAGTTGCTCTGCATGAATCTTGAGAGAATCATCATCCTCCACAAATTAAGAAGAAGAAGTAGGAGAAGTAGGAACATGAGGATCTTCCCAAAAGGGACTAGAAAAAAATGTATTTGTTCCGAAGACTAACTCATCAAAAGAGGGACCCATGGTGACTTTCTTAGGATCCATCTCTATATGTCAGATGCTTCTTCTGATAATGTGCTTAGCAGTTGTAGATTGAGTTGTAAAGGTCATAAAGCTTTACAACACACTCAATATGTGAGAGAAGAGTTCTCAACATAAAGAAATGGATACAAATACTTTCACATCGAGTTCACAAAAAATGTATAGTAGGGGGATTCGTCACCCTTGGGACTCTAGGTCATGAATGAGTCCTAAGGAACAGACTGCCCTAAACTACCTCAAGTTGACTAGATAGGTTTGAAATGATGAAAAATTGAGGCTGAAAAGGAAGGGCAAGCAGTGCACTGCTTTCCTTTTGCTAAACTAGGTATTTACAAAATCAAAAGAGTTGGATACAGAGGTTTCAATCTACTGCCTAGACAAATCATTGTCTGGGGGTGCAACACAGATCTTAGAGTCCAGTGTGGCATGCTAGCGTCTCAAGAACGCGCTAGCATCTTGTACAGATAGAGGTCCAAAAAGAAAGAAGTAAACAATACAAGCCTACTAACTATCTGATTGGTTATGTTTTTCTATTTGACAGAAAGTACTAGAAATGCGAAAAAACAAAGTACTTGAAATGAAACTATTTGAAATGAACTATTCTAGAAATGAAAAAGAGAGGAATATAAAAGGGTAATGTGCTTCCCATAACTTGATTCTTCAATTAGCTCCACTCGAACATGCTTACACACACAGAAACAAGAAAAATGTTGGACTGTGTTTGAGTTTTGCCTTAGTCAAACCCCCGTTTTGGTGTTCCCACCTCCACAGATAGCCAAGATGCCACAGGATATAGAACTTGACAAAGAAAGCAGAAAGGAAGTAGTAAAACTAGATAAAAAGAAAAGAAAACATAAATGCTATCCAATAAGCATGACGATGCAACCAAATAGAAAGACAAAGATACCTTCCCAATTCCCAACTCTCAAGGCCAATAGTAGAAGGAATGGATTGACACCACCACATAGAGAAGATGAAGCTTGATGATCCTGCAATGAGAGTGGTGTTGCAATGGCAGTATGCTATTGGAGCCAAATGAGGAGTTTGCAGCAAGAAGAACAATGGTGTAGAACAATGATAACTTTAGGAAACCCCCTCAAAAAAGATATTAAAAACTGGTGAATATTTCAATTTTTTAGGAAAAAATATTAATTTCTATTGGTGAATCTTTCATTTTTTTTTTAAATATTAATTTTATTGGCATTTTTTTTACATCACTAAATTGGCATTTTTTTTACATCACTAAAATTTTGTAGAGAATTTTGGCAAATCTTGAAAAATAATAGGAAATGCATTAATCAAGAAGGCGAATCCATCCAATATAAAAATAATTCTCATGGAAAAGTAATGTCCCAAGGGTGGAAATTATTGATGGGTTTAAGGGGTAGACAATAATATTTACTTGTCACCATTGTTTTAAAATATGATATAACGGCCCCCATTATATCCTACAAGGTAAAATGTACCCAAAATTATAATTCTCATGGGGTTCAAAATTTCTTTTAGATCAATGATCTAATGACCCTCATTGTACTCTCTAAGGTAGAATGTACACACATTCTATAATGTTCATAAGACCTAAAATTGTGGGGCCCATGAGCATTACAGACTGTGGGTACATTTTACCTATGTGCAATACAACAAGGGCCATTAGATTATACTATAAATCAATGGTATAAACTAAAGATTAGAAATATGGTCCTAAAGCAACTAATAATTATGATATACTATTGGAAAATTAATATAGATTTCTACTATAATTTATAAAATTTAGGCGAATCTAATTTTTAATCATGTATTGAATATTAGTGGCAAATTTTTTAGTTAATTTTTTTGATAAAATAATTTCTTTGGTGATTTAAATAAGACTATAACAAAATTTTATAAAAATGTGGTGATTCAAGTCACATTATAGCTCAAACTATTAGCCAATTTTGGATTCCCAAATTTCAACTATTAGCCAATTGGCGAATATTAGCCACTAAAAAAATCATTTGTGTAGAAGCAAGAATGGGAGAATGAAGTGTTAGAATGCGAGAGAAAGCATGCCAGAATCAAGCAAGGGTGAAGGAATTGGAATGAATTGAGTTTGAATGGAAAAATTAATGGAGGCAAGAGGTCGAATTTCGTTTAAAGTCAAGGGAGGTAGGGAATGTTACTCTTTGTAGCTAATGGAAAACGTAATGTTTTTGTAGATCCCAAAGGTAGGAATATTGTCAAGATGGTAGCACAATGTGTGGATGTCCAAATGACACGTGTGCGTCCTCGACAAAAAATCCTCCACCGATGCAAAAAGATGTGACTAGGTGGAAGGGACAAGGTGGTGGCAACACATTTTATGATGAAGGGTACTCCCCTTACCATCTCAACCACACAACAACTTAGATAACACAACCAGTATGCAGAAGAAAGCAAAGATATTTTATTATTATTGGAATGGAAAATAAATTACATTACATGGGCTTTCATTAAAAAAATATTGGTCAAATTTGCAGATCGGGGCCTTCAAATAATGCTCCATGATCTCATAACCCACATCCTATTCTACCACACTCTCTTTGTCTATCCTCCTTTTGGTCAACTTATCTTATAGGCATTCTTTCCCCCCATGTTGCATTAGTTCCACCACAATCGTCCAATGAACATTGTGCCATGAAAATCATTGTCAAACCTGTGTTGAACATCATTAGATCAACGCCATTCACTTTAGGGTTGCTTTAATCACCACCAAAAGATTTATATTTAATCTCTTTATAAAACATTGACCCAAAAATTGCATATCGCCACTCTTCACCAGTCGTTCAATTCACAACAACGATGTGAATGGATGCAATGATCACCGTTCGATCTTCTTCAAACCCACGTCATTGATATTTACCGCAATACTACATGATACCGCTCCACCGTAGTCCATCCAAATGGCCATTGTGTTGTTCTTGGGTTACGACTATATCGCAGCCCCCTCATCAGATTGTCACAGGATTGTAGGCTTTGTATCACCATACCGTAGACTCCTAAATGGACTGTCGTGGGATTGCAAGATGCTACCACCTATCCCTCTCTCGACTGTCAGGAATCGAGAATCCCATGTTATTCATACCAAACCAAAAAACTTACCTTCGAGCTGTGAGTAATGAAGTTCTTTCATGGATCAGGATCCTCCCTTCCTTCATACAATTCATCACTCCTTTCAGTAATGTGCAAGCCTCCCTCCCAACTTGTGAACATCAAAGCTTTTTTGGGAATCGGGGTCCAGAGTTCCTTCGTATCCTTTACCTTTTAGCAATTAGGTTAAAGCCTAAGCCGTAACCACGAAGCCCGATGCCTACCCACTTAGCAAATAGTAAGACAAAAAGCCCGATGTTTGAAGTTCGATAAGACTGTGCAAAAAAGTGACTAAGTCCAACTTCTCTAGAAAACGATAAGAGATACATTCGAGGCCCGAAGCCCGAACTTCTAGAAATCTTCTCACTTAGCAACTTAATTCAACTAGCCCTTATTCAAAAGAAACATCATAGATCTTTTTGGTTGATGCAAGATTTCTCTTACACCTTGGATGCTCCTACATCAGACACCTGGGGTAGTTTAAAATGTTTCATGAGTTGAACTCATAAACATTTGTAGATCCTATGCTTATCTTGGATCCATCTGTTTACCTTATCTTTCTGAACCTGCCTTTGCAATTTGATGTCCCTTCCATCCTTCATTCTTCCTTACACTGAAATCTTTGGAAAATCATAATCATATCTTTGGAAAATCATTATGAAATGCTGGAAAATCATACTTGCAGCTCCTTATTATTTTGATTTTATTATTTACAATAAGTTTAAGTTTAATAGTTTGATATGTAATATTTTTCAGTTTAGAATGTTCTTAATTTAATTCTTAACAATTTATTTATTTTAAGATTGTATTATATATGATCATAATTTTTAGATTGGAATATAAGAATAATTGTGTTTGTAGTTAATGTATACTTTGAGTATATTTTCAAACATAATCATTTATAGATTTACACTTAGTTTGAATAAGAATATATGAATTACTAGTTTAATAGTGTTCATTGAACCACACTTTATTTTATTACTACTAGTTCAGTCTAGAGACCTAATTAAGGTGGAAGAAAGACCCAAAGTCTAATTTGTGCTTGGAAAGTACCTTTATGCTCCTTACTTTATGCTATACTTTATGTATACATTAGGTGAATTAGTTGTATAGGTGTCAAAGGTCTAATTATTCTTTGGACAAAATCATAATAATCTAGATAACATTATGCCACTTGGATAGGACTTTTGGCATGGATTATATCTTAGACACTCAATATTTCTAATTTCAACCATCTTAAATCTCTGATCTAGAATCATGTTTCAGATTTTAAGTATCAATTTATAGTTGCAACATGACATCGGTTAAAGTCCACCTTTCACTAATTTTAAAATGTGCATTTAAATATAATCTCAGTGTAATGATACAAATTTGCACCCTAGGAAAATTCCCCATTTAATTTCCCCTACCTTAGAAAATATAAACTCGATGATGTAAAATGATGCAGGAGCATCCAAGGTGTAAGAGCAATCTTGCATCAACCAAAAAGATCTGTGATGTTTCTTTTCAATAAGGGCTAGTTGAATTGAGTTGCTAAGTGAAGATTTCCAAAAGTTCAGGCTTCGGGCCTTAGACGTATCTCTTATCGTTTTCAAGAGAAGTTGGACTTAGTCATTTTTCTGCACAATCTTATCGAACTTTGAACATCAGGCTTTTGTCTTACTCTTACTAAATGGGCGAACATCGAGCTTTGTGGTTACGACTTAGGCTTTAACCTAATTATAATGATAAAGATCAACGGCGTGTGTTTATCGAAGATATGTTTTTTCGATTTTATTTCAGAATACTCAAATTATTTTTATTTGTCATTTTATTAGATTATAGATATGAATAATCTTATTGTTTTAAGTAAGTTATTGGAATGTTGTTGTAATAAAGTTAATATTTATGGGAGTTTTTCATGTCTCCATGTAATAGGCATATCTCTTTTGGCTATTTTACCTCCATAGTATTATAATGGGACCTTGTTAATAATGTTGTCCACTATTTTGTGGTCTCATGTTTGTCACTAAAGTCATATTTTTCAAGTGGAAGGTCTTTTCAGTATCCTCGATATAAGAGTTATAATCATTTTCATTGTTGTTTTGCCTCCATAACATTATAGTAGGAGCTTACTATCCACTATTTGTGGTCCCACTTATGTTTATTCTTCAATGCATCTATTCAATTTTAATAGGTTTTGCTTGTACACTATTCCTCCTTGCATCTCTCTTTGAACATAAAAAGACATCAACAGACAATTGCCAATGTGATTGGATTTATATATAGATTTCACATCCTATATTAAATCTTGATCAATATGAAAAATATAGGAGATAATTTTTCATCAATTTTAGCATCTATTTGTCATTGTTGTCATTAACAAAAGAAAATGAAATAATTTTCTTTAAGTCAACAAATATTTATTACAAGCTATGATAGGTTTAGCATTATATGTTGTGTAAAAGAAAATATAGTCTAACATCTTATTGATAACAATAGAAAATAAGATGTAAAGATTTACACTAATTTTCTTTTTCTTTTTGTTCATATGATCATCAGAATGAAGATGATTATCCCTATGGAGTATGTAGAGTCTTCTGAACAAATGCATATTATACATATCTCATAATCAAATTTGACAAAATGTCTTGTTAATAACTAGAAGAATTATTTGATAAGTTTCACAAACAAAATAGGCCTTTAAAATCAATCTCATCTTCCTTTGACAAGCTTGTGTCATGTTTGGTGTTAGAAAAATTGAACATGATAAATTTTCTCTCACTATTTTAGGCATGCACTCTAATTTTACCACCACAAATCTAGCACTTTGATGCATTAAAATTGATTTTATCTCAAATTTATGCCTTCTCAACATAGTTCTATTCTTCCAAATTGGGTTTCATGAATAATACACTTGATTATTTTGATAGTTTTTCCATAGATCTTAATTGCATTGATTATTGATAGATCAAATATATGATGCCTGTAGTTATCTATTGTATATAGTCTTGGTTGGATCTAATAAAAAATTATTTCAAAATATGATTCTAAATAACTTTTAATTTAGAAGCAGTTCATTTGTAGGCATTATGGTTCTATTTATATATTTTATTTTGATGTTTCATAGTTATTACAAGGCGTACCTTGGATGGTGATAAAGTGTTATGTTTATTTTAATAGGTTTTAAAATATTTTTCTTAGTATTATATGTTCTTAGCAATATTTGGTGTCAAATAGTGTTAACTTAAGTAATGATTTTTGAGTATTATGCAATGGATGACTATTATTCATTGCTACTAGTAGAATTCAGTTGTAGCTATCGAGTATGTAATGTTTCTATAAGTATTTTTATAATGTCACAAGTTGTTAACTTTAGATGGTAAGTTATTTATCATAGGAGTTGTACTCTTTAAAATGATGATGGATCGTGGAGTGTGATCTGAAACGTTGATGAAGAAATAAACTTACATAGTCTAATCCAAAAATATTCAAACATTATAGACTGCGATCCATCATCATTTTATTCTCTCTTGCTTGCTCATCTTGATGATGGATCATGGAGTGTGATCTGAAATGTTAATGAAAAAAAAATCTTACATAGTCAAATAAAAAAATATTCAATCTAAGGTAGGATAATGTCATTTGCTACCATCTTAGACACTAGTTAATGTATAAGGAACAACCTAACCATAATGAACTTAAAACATAATGGAAAAGAACATTGGTATAGATTTTATTATATTTGTAAACATTTTGGATCACACTTTATGATTCATCGTCAAGAAAAAAGTAACGTACTAATATACAAAACCTGAATCGACCATTTCTCCTAGAAAACAATCTGATGTGAATAAAAACCATGACATGTGAGTCAGGATAGGATTTTGTTTATGTGACATGATATAGACAGAGAGAGAAGAACTAATATTCCAACTACCGTTGGTTATAAACTGTTTTATTCTCTCTTCTGATCTGTCATGACCAGCCATTAAGATATTTGATAAACAACAGTATATAGTTGGTTTTCTAAACCATACTTTATTTACAAATGAAAGGGAACTGCAACCTATTATAAGTTAGAATATATTAGTACTAAAAGAAAGCTTAAGAAAGCTTCAATGCATTCCACTGTGTGGACACCAGACAAAGAGGTTTGACAAACCTACGCCGTTACAACTATTCATCCGACAGGTTATGTCATGCATGATTCTTTCCAAAGACAAACCTTTTAATAAGAACTGTAAACAACCAATCAAACATGCCTGAATACTTTTGGATAGGAATCCCATTTCTTTAATTATGATACGCGTGTGCATATACTTCTCTGTGCATATTTAATTCAATTTGAAGTGTAGTATATAACATGCAAAGCCATATGTTTAATGGTTGACTTGAATACAACGTCATGGCTGGCGACTAAGTGATGATTTTTTTTAGATACAAGATTCGGTAATGGCGACGAATGATTTGAATTTAAGGAAATACTGGTGTTGGGTTTTTCTGGGAGATAATAATGGTTGCTACGACCAGGGATCCCAAATTTCCGCTCCTTTACGCGGCGTGAATGACTACTTATTTAGAACATGTTTTTTGTTTTCTTGTCCAGTTGGTTTCTTTTTAACAACAAAAGAAAATCAAAGGCCAAGTTTAAATATCAAGAATCAACAAAATCGTTAGGGGAGGTTTTTGGGTAGTAGTCAATAAGATTGAGTACGAATATCAAGAATCAACAAAATCGTTAGGCAATGGTTTTGGTAATAGTCAATAAGATTAAGTCTAAATATCAAGAATCAACATAATCGTTATGTGATTTATTTGGGTAAAATCTTTTGAACATAATATTAAAGGGAATTGAGAGAGTGTACTTTTTTTTTCCTATTGAGGAAAGTCCTTTAAGCAACTACAAAATTCCATATTTTGATCAAAGTCAATGAAATCACTTATGTCTATTTTATCGTCTTCTTTCTTATCTTCCACTTCTTTAGTTATAATTTATTATTGACTTACAAGGAGAAAAAACTTTTTTTTGTGTTTTCGTTTTAGTAGTGTTTGTCATGTTGAAAGGTGTTTGGTGTAGCAGTTTACAAGTCAAGTTATTGTGTTGATTGGTTTGCGTTTGTCTAGCTTTTAATATAAAGTGTTTTCATGGCACTTTGGATGTTAGATTGTTATTTATTATTATTATTATACGTAGTTTAGTTTTAAGTACCATTAACACTTTAAATTTAGAGCCTTTTGTTGGTGTTGGGTACTGTAAAGGCAAGGGTAAGAATAATAAAGGCGCCCTAGAGTGAAAAGAATTGTAAGCAAAATGGAAATAAATGAACGACATTAAGTTCTTGGGCGCGCCTAAAGGGGTAGAAGTTTTTAGTTTTCATTTACCACTCCTGTAACAAATGCTAGGGTTGTTGGCTTGTGTTGAAAGAGTCATCTCATTGTGGCATTGAAAGAGAAAGTTTTCCTAAGAGGATGGCATGTTATAGGGTTCTTGGTGGAGTTTAAGGCATGTTGCAATGGTATATGAGGTTTTCTAGGAGTCTATCACACCTACCTGTCATTTTAAACTGCGCCTTATCCCCACATCTTGCCAGAGTGATGTATGCTTTTATGCTATTAAGGTTTTAGGGTTTTCTTGAAGTTTTTGAGGGTTTTGCTTGTCTTCTCGGCGAAGGTTTTGTACTGTAAAATAGAGTATGGATGGTTATGCTGGGCCAGCTGTCATAAACTATAGTGTGTGGAAGTCAAGCCCGTATTTAAACAACTTAGTCCCATAGGTGATGTAACCATAGGTTTTCCTTCCATATCACAATGTAGACACTTATAAATGTTTAAGACATGGCAGTAGACTCAATATTGGTATTGTTGGTTTTAAAATTATGAAGGGTTTTACTAGTTATGAATGGCAATGTATGTCTCTTTAAGAGTTTCATGAAAGCCGATTATGAAAAGAGCAAGGAAAAATCGCAATAATGGTTAAAAGCACTTCGTTCAGATTTTACCTGAGGGAAATGTGATAATAAAAGAAGTAGATAGCACAATTATAAAAGTTATGTGAGAGAAGACTAAAATGGTTATATCATGATAATGTTGTCAAGCAAAATTGTTGATAGAAGCAATAAATAGAGAAAAAGAAAAATTGCTTTTAAGATTAAATTTGGTCATCATAAAACACAAGATATGGATGTGTGGTGTATGTGCATCTTGCTCCTCATTGTTTGGGTCACTCAAAGGGATGTCCATGATGGTAGGATGAGCTATGTCTTGTGGCCTAGTACTACTGCGATTCGATCTGAGATAGCTTGGTCAAGGGATGGGAATCCCCTGAGGGAGATTGAACTATTTGGCCACTCAATCATAATACAATATACTCATATCACGACCACAAAGATTATGTTGCATCATGCAGCTATAAGTGACAAAGAACGCCTAGGCCTATAATGTCCTATGGCTTCCATATCATGTTCACAACATCCTAATCGATCAAATGCCAATGCACAAATATAACAAATCATCATGCTACCATGAGTCTCTTCAAAAAGGCTAAGGAGAATGAAACAAGAGGTATGCATGCCACATCTATGGGGTATATGGTGAAGCTTGCCATGTACAAAGTGATGTCTTGAATACCCAAACTTGGAGAAGGGTGTATGTACAAAGAGCTCTATGTCTCCTGTGTACATACCATTTGAATCATAGTACATGTGCACTAGTATGCTTCACCCCCAAAGAAAACTTATAGTTTGTAGCTCTGCATGGCTTTCATTATAGTGTGAAAAAGGCTCCCATGTAGGTGCATGCCTTGTTCATCACAGTGCAACCACCGATGCTACTCAGATCATTCATGAGATTTGATGATGACCACTGGGAAGCTTGAAGTCTCTACTCACATTAGCGGTCTTAGTTGTATTCGATCCTTACCATCCTCGGTGGCCTGCTCAGCCGATCTGATAGATTTGGTTAGATAGGATGTCATTTGATGACCTCGCCTCCTTGTGGCTCATGATTGTAACTCAGATGGGTAGCTGAATAATGCGATATGCATCCTCTATTATCATTTTCATCACTCTCATCAAAGATGATGAGTGTTTGCATTCCATCGCTCCATGAGTGCCATCAACATGAGTGTGTCATGGTATCTCGCGGTGGGTGTGGTGTAGATCCATAATAATCAAACTCTTGTAAGTGAATGCTTCTATCATGTAAAATGCAAATAGGCATGGTTGTCCAACCTATATAGGCAACCCCATGAATGCTCTCAAATGCATGGTAATCCCTGTTAGCCAACAAAGTAAACTATTTTTAATTCAAAAATTAAATAACAAATAAAAATAAAGTGACAATTATAAAATCTTAAGAAATTATGCCTAGTCAGGGGTGCCATAGTAGGACTAGGGTGCCCATGCTTGTCTAGGGTGCCCATGTTGGTTTAGGGTGCCATTTCTCATCAAGGGAGCCCTCATGGGTCTAGGGCGCCATACTTGGTCAGGGGCACCCTATTTTCACAAAAAACCATTAAAATAATATAATATGAGCTCCTAACTATATGTATGGAAGGTAAGCACCACAACTCACCTCTCATGTCAATGCCCTAAATTGTGATGTGTGCTCTCTTAGGGCCTTACAGTCTTGGTGCGTGATGCAATGTCACATTGTGGAATTTTCACTCCTATGGATGTAGCTTAGCTCACAATACTCTCAAAGTAATTGAAAAAAAAAGGTAAAAGCTTTGTTA
>VDFB02347934.1:0-11460 GCA_007258455.2 Sequoia sempervirens
CAAATTTTCCAGTTCCAAAGGCTGTACGGTTTTAACCTTGGCGAAATTCTTCACTTGCAGAGGCCGTACGGATTCTATTGACAACTTCTCAATTTGCAAGGGCCGTACGGTTTTAACCTTGGCGAAATTCTTCACTTGCAGAGGCCGTACGGATTCTACTGACAACTTCTCAATTTGCAAAGGCCGTACGATTTCTACTGGCAACTTCTCAAAAGGCCGTACGATTTCTACTGGCAACTTCTCAAAAGGCCGTACGATTTCTACTGGTAAATAAAATGAATACTGGAAAATGTGACAATACCGTATGGTTTGAAGGTCCCTTGGATGCCGTACGATGCCAGGTTTTGAATGCCGTACGAGTGATGAATGCCGTACGTCCTTGAAATCTTTTAGACGCCGTACGATTTCCTTTCCTGGCGAATTGTGCTGAGTGTAAGATCTTTGATGCCGTACGGCTTCCTTCTCTGTTCTCTGATGCCGTACGTCTTCCTCCTCTGTTCTTTGTTGCCGTACGTCTTCCTCCTCTGTTCTCTGTACGCCTCGGCAACTAATAAACTCGTGCAAGCTCGTCCTCCCTTCTTCTTTGTGCTCTTGTTTCCAACTTGTGGCTTCCTGAATGGGCCGTACGGTATGAGGTTTTATATTTATTTTATTTTTTTCCTTACTCTCCTTCACCCTTGGCCGTACGCCTTGCTTCCTTTTTGTGTTTTGACATATTTTAATCTTCTTCCCTTTACTCTTGCGCCTTTTACTTTCCTCATTTAATTTCCCTTTTGGCCTTTTAATACTCCAGGCGTTTATTTTAATCTTCCGTACTTTTCTTAATTTAATATTTCTTCTGATGGCCGACTTTTTTAATTTATTATTTAATCTATTCTCCCTTCGTTTGCTTTCTTTTCTGACTTCCCCTTGGTTTCTTTTAATTTTCTCGTCTTTTTCTTTTTCTTCCCATACGCCTTGCTCTTCTTTACTTACTCCGTTATTTTCTTTTATTTTCATAGCTTCTTTTCTATTTATTTTTATTTTTTTCCACTTCCGTTCTTTTTCTCTCTCTTCTTTTCTTTTTAATTTTTTCCACTTCTGTTCACCTTCTCTCTCCTCCCTTCTCTCTTCTTTTCTCTTTATTCCTCTAACTTCACTGTGTGTCGGGACCTTTAATTCTGAAGTGTAATACCATTTACATGTGTGTGGTGGCCGTTTATAACATTCTTCCTCGCAACAGGTTCCTAAATATTCTATATCAAACCATTTATCCAGTAAAGGGGCAGGACCAATACCTCGAAAACTTCCGTCGACGTACCTTCCGCCGTACTGTTGATACCACGTAACATCGTCGCCTTGTACTGTCGGCGGTCCCGCCAGGTTAGGAATTATTTTCTAGAGTCCATCTTGAGTTGCGATCTTCCTAACCCTTGGTATTTTTCTTCTTTCTCGACGCATTTGTTTCAGGAGATCCGCTATATATCCATCTACTGTTGACACAAACGTATCTTCTGTCTTCAACACTGTCTTTAAACAAGGAGCCTTCTTCTCGAAATAAGCATCCCATTGCTCATCAGTCCATTCCTCCTCGTCATCTTTTTGCAGTTCGTCTTGTTCTTTTGCCTGGTTCTCCTTTTCCGCTTGGGCTTCCGCGTCCAAGTCCTTAGCTATATATCCCCGTCTTATTCCTTCATAAGGGGCTACATAGTGCCAATGTCCCCCCATTCTACGCCACAATGCAGGGGTTCCGAAAACTGCATTGGTCAAGTGCTTGTGTATTTGTGGTATTGCAATTCCTTCTACTCGCTTTTCTGCCAACCTCTCTTCATTTATTTGATCTTGTCCTGATTCTGCCCAGACATTGTCTGCTACATAACCAGGACCTCCTAGTCCCCAGTCTTGTTCTCTCGGGCCTTCACTCTGCATAGACCAATCTTCCTTTGTTGCATAGCCCAACATGTTTATGGCGATAGTATTCTTCTCTTTTCTCTCCTGGTATGGTTTTAGCTTCGATCCATTGATTGCCTCCAGTATCAATGACCCATCGAGATTTTCCAATTTTATAGACCCATTGTCACCTACTTCCCGAACTCGGAACGGTCCCAACCAACGAACTTTAAACTTCCCTGGCTTGATCTCGTTACGGCCGTTATACTTCAGAACTAACTGTCCCGGTCGAAAATTCATCCGCCGGAGATGCTTATCGTGCCAATATTTCCGTCGCCGTTGCATGTTCTCCGTCGCCCATTGGGCCATCACTCTTCGCTCGTCCAGCTTATTCAGTTGGTATAGTCTTTCTTTCAAGCTTTCGGTATCGCCCAATCGGTTCTCCACGGCTATCCTCAGACTTGGTACCATATATTCCATCGGCATCACCGCCTCCTGACCGTACATTAACTGGAAAGGCGTGTGGCCCGTTGTTACCTTGTACGTTGTACGATATGCCCATAGGACGGCTGGTAACCTTTCTTCCCAGTCAGCTTCTTCCACGCCGCATGATTTGTGAATCACTGACACGAGCACCTTATTTGTAGACTCCGCCTGGCCATTAGCTCGCGGGTAGTACGGACTGGACAAGTTGTGAAAAATTCGGAACTCTGTCGTCATCAACCTGATAACATGATTGACGAAGTGCCCTCCACGATCACTCGTAATCCGAATGGGGATGCCGTACCGTGTTACTATCTGCTCATAGATGAATCTTGCCGTACTTTGTGCTGTATTATCTGGCAACGCTCGAGCTTCAGCCCACTTCGTCAGATATTCTGTAGCGACCACAATGTATTGGCATCGATGCAAGTGACTCACCTTCAATGGTCCGATGAAGTCTAACCCCCATCGTTCGAACAACTCCTGAGGCTGTGAGGGATGCAGTGGCATGAAATCCCGCTTCAATGGTTTCCCGACCCTCTGGCAAGTGTCTTAGCCTACCACCCATTCTTTGGCATCAGTGTGCATCGTCGACCACCATAGACCTGCCAAGAGAATTTTCCTTGCTGTAGCATCAGGTCCCATATGGCCGCTAGCCAGTCCTTCATGTGCCTCTTTTAGCACGCCTGGTATTTCTTCCTTGACGACACATCTCCGGAGGATCTGGTCGGGTCCCATCTTGTAGAGTAGCCCATTGATCAGTTGGAATGTCTTACTTTTCAGTACGATCTTTCTCCTTTCGGCTGGTGGCATATCACTTGGGAATGTGGATGTGGACAGATAGTCTCCAATCTTCTCGTACCATGATGGCAATATTGCAATCTGGAATAAATGTGCGTCCGGAAAGTCTTCGTTCACCCCACCCTGCGGGGTTCGCGGCCCGGGATTTACGAATGGTGGTGCGACCAATAACGCTGGCTTTTTTCTGGCGTGCGATGATGGTGAGCGTGGGAGAGATTGCTGCACAATAGCAGCCGGCAAATGCTACTGCGTCGCCATTAAATCAGATGTCGATGAAGTGGTGCCGAGATGGTAAAGTCGTGTTAATATGGGTGAGCTGACCAGTCGCTCCTTCAGTTCCCGGAATGCCTTCTCCTGTTCTTCGGCCTATACGAATGGTTGGCCTTTCCTCGTCAGTAGGTCGAGAGGGTACGATACTTGGGAAAAATTTTTAATGAACCTCCAGTAGTATCCCACATGGCCGAGGAAAGACTTTACTCCAGTGACATTCTCGGGAGCCTCCATCTGTACGATGACTCGCACCTTGTCAGGATCCGTTTTCAACCCAGCTTTGCACACAATGTGTCCGAGCAACTTCCCCTGCGGTACCATAAATCTGCATTTCTTCGGATTCAAGGCAAGGCGGGCTGCTCTACACCGTTCCATGCACTCGCCTAAAGCTTTTAAATGTTTTTCTTTGTCACTATAGACCGACCAATCATCCAAGAAGGCTTTGAAATTACCTACCGACATTTTATCAAAGATGTGGAGTATAATCCTCTGAAATGTAGCTGGTGCGTTGCATAATCCAAACGGCATGCGGTTGTATGCGTACACCCCATCCTCGACGACGAATGTAGTCTTTAATTTGTCCTCCTCGGCGATGCTGATCTGATTGTAACCCGAGAAGCCATCTAGAAAGGAGTACATTTCGTGCCCGGCAACTTCTTCCAGAATCGAGTCGGTGAAGGGAATGGGAAATGGATCCTTGATAGTCACTGCATTCAGGCTACGGAAGTCAACACAGATTCTAATTTGCTCCTTCTCTTTCTTCAGTGATATGACGATCGGCGATACCCACTCGCTGACTTCCACTTTGAAAATAATGCCGGCCTCCAGCATCTTCTCGATCTCCTCCTGTACTTTAGCGGCATAATTTTTGTTCATTCTGTACGGTCGCTTTCGTACGGGCTGGGCTCCCGGTACGAGAGGAATCCTGTGCATACATAACTTCGGTGGGATGCCTTTTAAGTCCTTGTACGTCCAAGCGAAAGCGTCTTTATATTCCGTGAAGATTCTAAACGCTGCCGCCTTCAGGACAGGGTCCCAGTCGTCACCGACTAAAATCTCCTTAGGTTTGGCTAATTCCCCGAGGTTTACTTTTTTCAACGTTGATTCCTCGTACTTCATGATTTTGTCCTGCTCGAACTTGTGGGCTGGGGTCACATCCAATTCGGCCGTACCTTCTTTATATTCTCCGTACTCAGGTGGAAATGTCTCACTGGTCGAGCCATTATCCTTTTCTACTTCCCCCTCCTTGATCTGTAGCATGTGGCAATCCGGGTGGAAGACTTCATAATCCTCCATCTGCCAGTGAAACAGTCCGCTCAATGAACTGGTCTCATCTTCCGAGCAACTGCCGATCTCCAATACCCCTTCTTCATCTGGTTCCATTGTCTTTCTCTCATCATCATCTGAGTCACCTCCGGATTCCGATGCCGAAGATGCCAGATCCTCACTGACGGCCTGATTCTTCGGATCAATGGTGTATTTCCTCCCGATTTCAGTGTATTCGCTTCCGGTTGGCGGGTTGCTGGCAGCAATCCATCCCCATCCAAAGGTGCATCGTACGCTTTTTTCTCCATTGGGATGACTACAAAATTCAACAGAAACAGTTGCGTGCCGATCGAGCCCTTCTGCTCCATTAGTATACCCAACGGTCTGATGCCATGTTGATCTGCTCCCACGAGGTGGAATGTCGGGGGCCAAAGAGTCGGCTTACCCAGACACTTCCAAGTCTCTTCTGGCAGTACGTTTACTCCTGAACCACCATCGACAATAGTATTAGATAATCTCATGCCCAAGATTTCCATCTCGACGACGACTGGTTTCCTCCCGATGCTTACTGCTAGGAGCATTGGATCCGAAGTCTCGGCTACCACTTCTGGTGTTCGTTCTGGTGAACTCTTCGGAAGATTTTCTCCAATAGCATTGGTAAGTGCTACTTTGAGAGAAGGCATTGTTTGCAAAAGATCAGTTACCTTAATGGGTACGGTTGTGTGAAGCACCTGCCGTACGATATTCTTCTCCGACTCCGACTGTAGCAACGTATTGGTAGCTTTATAGTTCTTGCCTTCATTCGCCATTGCCTCGGCTACTTTTGTCTTGGCCTCCCGAAATCTTTCTTTCTCCGTACAGGGATCTGGATAATTTGCTCGTTTTGACTATGCTCTCGTAATCGCCAAGACCTCCTTGTCGGCTACCTCCAGCATATTGATACTTCCTTTTTGCTTCGGACAGTCGGTGTCTTCATGATCACCCGGTCCACACCACTTGCACAGTTTTCCCCCGTTGCCTTGGCCACTTTGACAATCCCTTGCAAAGTGACCCCATTCATTACAGTTCCGGCACTGGATCATCGGTCGTCCTTTGCTGTCGTACTGAATTTTGCTTCTCGGCGTATTTCGCCGATTGTTGCGGTAGCCTCCAGGGGATGCATTGTTGTTCTGTGGCTTCGGTGGCGTGGTTGGAGGTGTTGACTGTTCGCCTTGAGTGAAGAATACTTGCGAACTTTTAGTTTTTAAATTGTATGGGCACTCCTTGACGGAGTGTCCCATGACCTGGCAGATGTCACAGAATAACTTTTTTGGGCAACTTGCCTTTGTGTGACCTTCCGATTTACAGTCCGTACACCATAATTCATTGGCCTCTTTGGATCCGTCCTTGTCGGCCTTCAGTTCTTTCATTATCCGCATCATATCCCGCCGAAGGGCCTGTACGGTTGCCGATTCATCGTCACTGTCCTCAGCACTCTCGTCGTCATCCCTCCTCTTTCCCTTCGAGGAAGTCCTATTTTCACTTTCAATATCCATCGCCCGATTGTATGCTTCGGTGTACGAGGACGGCGGTACTACTTTCATCTTTCGCCGAAGTGAGGGAATCAGTCCCTCAATGAACCATCGTTTCTTTAACCCATCGGCTGGCTGTGCCTCCAGCTTCCCGATCAAGTCTTTCAACCTCCTGTTGTAGGTCCGTACGTTTTCATGCTTCCCTTGTTTGGTATGATATATTTCTGTGACGATCTCACTATCGTCCCGTAGAAGTTTGAACTCTGCTTCAAAGTTTTGCTTCAGGACCCTCCATGTGGCTCTCTGCGCTTGATCCAGTTCCGAGTACCAGTCAATGGCACTGTCCCTGAGTGTTGCTGGAAATGCCTTCAGCCACTGGTCGGGGTCATCCTGCCCGCTGGCTATCCAGATAGTCTCGCATGTCTTGCAATGCCGTACGGGATCCTCAGAGCCATTCCCCATGAATTTCGGCAACTTTTGCCGCTCCGGTTGAGCCATCTTCACCGGTTGACCTCCTTGTTGACCTCCTTGTGTTTTGGACCCGATTAGACTAGTGGATTCCTCGCTACGTCCTTGTGCGTCACCAGCACTCTCGGCCACGTACGAGTCACTGCCACGTCCTCCGTCAGCGTCCGCAACACCGTGGGTCTCCTCAGGATCCCGCCGATGCTCTCTCTGCCCTGGGGTCTTAAGCTCTGGCCTTCCCCTCCGTAACTCTGTGTCGTCGTCCGAGAGTGACAACTCTCGAAATCGTCTGATGCTACTATTCAATTCATCTTCATTGTCATAGAGGTTATATTTTTCTGTTTAAGGAGTGCTGCTGAAGGGGTCTTCGTCCCTTCCTTCTATCAAACTGTAGTGTGCTCGTTCAATAGATGTGTCTATTTTTTGCAAATTTTCATATGTTCTTTTTATGCTCTGATTGATTTCAATTAAGTCCTCATCTAGTTCCTTACCGACTTGCCTTAGTCGTCTTCGCCGATTTTCTTGCTCTTGTAGTCTGAGTGATCGCCGAACTTGCTCTTCCGAAGTCCCGTGCCCGTCAGGTACTCTATTCTTATCTTTGTTCGGCCGTACGGGCATTTAGTTGTTCAAGCGATCATTGCTGGTTGCCGGAAGTGCGGCGCCGACTAGTATCCCGTTCTTCCTCTTCCCGTTTGTTTCGGTCTTCACAGCGTTGCACGATTTGCTGCCTTCGGCGCTCACGGGCTTCCTCCTCTCGCAAGTCTTGCAGAATAATGAAATGGCGGGCCAGCAACCTGGGCATGCGGTTCAGGAGGTGGTTCACCTCGTCGTTCACTTCCAGCCGATCCCAGATGACTTCCTCAGGGATCTCCCGAACGAGGGATTCCCTACGTACGTGATCACGAGCGAGATTTTCCACAAATTTACCAAATCTTCTGTCAATGAGTCTTCTCGTTCCTCATTAGCATTTATAGGTTCTTCCGCTGGTTGACCCATTACGCTGCCATGGTGGATGATGCCCTAGTCCGTTCAGGCAACAGCGCCAAATGTTTGCCTACGGAATGGGATTCAAACTCTACGTACTACTGGCAAACTTGTAATAAACAGAACATAGGATAAAACAGTAAACTGAAAGATATCATAGTAAAATGCCAGAAACTTTATTCATTCTCAGGAATATCATGTACAGAGAGTATCACAATGCTTACAGTATAATCATCGGCAACAAAACTCATTCACTATTCATAACTCATGACTATCTCCCGACTATCCCAACCGACTACATATAACGCTCGGCGGTGGTTAGACAACCAACCGACATGACGCTTCATAACAACATTACATTAACATTGATCTAAACATATTTTCCCGAAAGTACATGACATTACATGACATTATTATTCTATACTAACTATTGTTTTATTTGACAATTGGCCGACTACGACCGAGGCCGACTACGGCCGACAACACAGTAAAATATCCGACTAACAACCATAAAAGAATGATACCCTATTCCCATGATCGATGAGCTAATTGATGATTTGCATGGAGTAGTTTACTTCCCCAAGATTGATCTTAGATTAGGGTATCATCAAATCAGAGTGAGAGATGACATCCTTAAGTTGACTTTTAGATGTCATTATGGGCATTATGAATTCTTGGTCAGGCCCTTTGGATTGACCAATGCTCCTCCTACATTTGAGTCATACTTGAATCATTTATTTAATAAGCAGTTGAGAAAATTTGTATTGGTCTTCTTTGACAACATCTTCATCTATAGTAGGACATGGGAGGAGCACTTGAGGCACATTGATGAAATTTTGGGTATCATGAAGGCTCAATCATTATTTGCTAAGGCATCCAAATGTGAATTTGGAATGATAGAGATTTTGTATCTGGGATATGTGATCATGTATGTAACGATCTATCCCTTGCGTAAAGTAAAATTTTCCTTATTTTACATCCTACAAGTAAGTAAACATGTTAACATGACGTTGTTATAAAATTTTTCCTTTTCTTTATTGATAAAACATGAACAAGTCACCATATTAATTAACAATAAAGATTCCATTTCAATATAAAAACTTCACAAGTACATGAAACAAGAATACATACCTTATTAACATAGCTCCAATGAGCTTTAGAACAAATAGTAGTAAGAAGGTCTAGGTTCCTTTCCTTTCAAATCTTGGTACATCGGCCGCTTGCTGAGGAGGAGAAGCATCACTCGGGCGCTTTCCGCCAACCACGGACTTATAATGCGGTCCCTTGCACATCCATTATTCAATGGATGGCCCTCCCTTCGTCAAAGAGATTGGTAGGGTATCCTTTAACGATTACCAACTGAGCATAGTGCTGTGTCCTACACAACTAGAACCTTGCTGTTTCACAATTTCAAACTAGTACAAGGATCATAATGAACTGACAGTGTAGTCTCAACTATCTCACACCTAAGTGGATGTTGTACATTTCACTACTTTGGCCAAAGTATTCTCATTTAGTACTTTGAATGAAGATCATCTATCATATACACTACTCAAGGCCAATTTGACTTAAGGCTATCTTACACTACGCGTAGGCTATGTCCTTCAATGGATATTCAACCATCCCAGACTACCTACTACAAACTATCTACTTAGAAACAAATCAGTGTACAAGTGTCTTGTTTCATAACTCCTAATTAGGAAATCTTTATCTAAGAGTGTTCAGCTTGTCTCAGTTAACCTAATAACTTAAGCTTAAGACCATACTCGGTACTGTCCTCATTTCGTTCCTAGTAGGTATTAATTACTCTACGTATTCTCCATATACGGAGATCATACAAAAATGCAATATTCAATCAAATGCATATAAACCTTCCTTTAAAATCTTTCTCCATTATTTCCCTATAATGCAATTTAAGTAAAGCTAAACCCTTAAGCTCCTCATACATTTAATCCCCTTTTCACAATCCCTTTAACCTTTAAATGCATTGAATTTCCTTATACATTTACCCTTAAATGCATTGAATTCCCTTATACATTTAATCCCCTTTTCACAATCCCTTATACATTTACCCTTAAATGCATTGCTTATGAAAGTTTAACAAGACAAAACTAATTATCTTGAACTATTTGCAAACAACAATCACAAGACCAAGAGAATGCAACATTTCAAACAAAGAATCACAATAAAATAGATTTCATGCCTGATATTTAAAGCTCCTTCTCCCAGCACTGCTCTTCTTGACACTCCTTCAACAAACTTCCAGAATTCCAAATGAAAATGGCTTCTATGCAAGTTTCTCAAACTATGGTGATCTCTCAAGTCACTTCTCACAAATTGGACTCCTCTAATAAATGCTTTCTCAACTATGGATTCACTTCACTCAAAGCTCAAAAAGGATTTAACACAGTAGTTTGATAATTGCTGGTAAAAGCTTACTGTATTTCTCACACTCAGCATATAGGAAAATGCAGCAAATAAAGAAAACACAACTCAAATGAATAGATATGGGAGCTCTCAAAAACGCAAGACTCATATTGCACAATGCTATCCAACAAAGAATAGCTGGGCGTCTATTTATAGGCCCGTAATTGTAACAAATTCCACCATTGTGGGCATGTAAAATGACAACAAGGTGCCCAGACTTATTCAAATACTACCTGGCGGGTTTCTAAACCCTATATCATCATAAAAAGAGTGATTCGACCCTCTTGGAGCTAGCATTTCCAGACTTGTTCAACTCAAAACAGAAAAATTGCCACTTACAGGAAAAACATCCGTCTTTGGTGCATAACAGAGGATGACTCATGATTGCTGCGAATTTTTCAAGTTTAAGCTTGCAACAACACATTTCATTTAGCTGGTGCTGCCTCTTCTCCAACGTTTGAATTTTTCTTCCATGTTTTGGTGCGTTTGAAGCTCTCGTCATTTCACGGGAAGAGCCTTCTCAGAAATATTTTTTTTTTATTTCAAATGTTTTCCTCTAAATATTTCGATTCATATTTTTGCCTTATGTTTTAAAACAAAGGCTCGATTCTTTAATGAAGACTTATATTTCCTCCAAGTCTAGTGACTATATTTCTCCCAATAGTTCGCTTTATAATGTTTACTCATATTAAAAGATTTAAATCTTTTAATTTTAACTCCTTAGAGTTTATAAATATTTACACTTTAGAGTTAAAAACATTTAATCATATATATTTAAATGAAATATAATCTATTTTCACTTTTAGAGACTTATAATATCATAATATAATTCCCTTATATATTTTATTATATAAATATTATTATAGTCCTTTTAAATATATTAAACATATAAATATTTAAATACCTGAGTATTTAATATATATATATATATATTTTAATATAACTATAATAATATTATATATAATATTTAATATATAATTACATAGATAAAAATATATATTTTAACAAATATAAATATATCGTGAGCTAGTTAGCATACCCCCGATATATAAATATATATTTCATATAAATGTAAAGTCATCAAGTAATAATAATATAATATTATTTATATCCACATAATCGTAAAACCACATACAGATATATAGATAATCATCACTTATACATGCATATAGAAGTAAACACGACTCCTAATGCAAACACATAAGCCTATAGATGACTTATCTATTACCCACACAAACTGACTAAGCTTACTCAGTCTAAGGTACGTGTGTGTATGCTCAGATGGTTCTCGTTACTGTTTACCCGACCAAGCTCCTCTCCCGAGTGATATTTCTCCTCTGCTTGGAGGAATGGTCCTCATACTTGCATCCACCGTCATAAACTC
>VDFB02347935.1:0-13352 GCA_007258455.2 Sequoia sempervirens
GATGAAATATGTCACGCTAGAAGGTAGGTACAAGACCTATTACTTCTACCATTTTCCCTTGTTAAATCACCTTAGGCATAAGGTTTTACTGAGCTTTCCCTTTTTCCTGCTATGGACCTTGAAAACTCGGTCAAAAACTTGTGTTGAGTCTGTTGCTTTAAATCCCAATGAACCTACTCCCTTGCCACTCCACCAGGGTCTTATCCTAAGACTCTACCACTTTCATCTAGCTTTATGCCCTCTGAAACCCATTTTGGCCGTCCAAATTGAGGAAATTGAGCCCCCCATTGTGACCAACTTATCTTCGGCCGAATCTAAAGGCCCTGTCAAGAAGAGTCACCCGGTCCTTGCTGATTCTCAGAAACCCAAACTTGCTACCAAAAAACTTAAGGGTATAGAGGGAGTTGCCCAAACCAGTGTGGCGACTAGCCTGTGTGACCTCAAGTCTACCCCTGCTAAGACTTCTAGTAAGCCTACCCCATAAAGGAATGGTAAGGAGGAGAAGGAGCCTTTGAATAAAGGGAAAAATGTTGTGAGCAAGGACTCATTAGGTGATATGATGGTTGCAGAGACTGTGGTTATTGGTTGTGATGCCATCATTCACACGCTTTGGAAAGTTGGCAAAGAGTAGGAAAAAAGTGTAGGTTAGAGATTTGGACACTGAAGAGGAGCTATCAGACAACAAAGATAACAAAGTTGAAGAGGTATCAGAGGGTGAGGAAGGTGAGAAAGCCAAAGGTCCCTCATCCATTCTTGACAAGGGTAAAGCTTAGAAGGAGGTTTCAGCCTCTCACTCATCGAAACCACTGAATATTGAGCAAAATGATCCTGACTACACTAGGGGCAGTGGGGAGGAGCTCGGTGCGCTGAAAGAAAGAATGGACAAACTGGACACAAAATTCTATGGTTTGACCCGCTTCACGGTCAAATTGGTTCACTATGTCACTAGTACCTTGTCGGCTGCCATGAAGGACGAGATGGAGATGAAGAAGACTGAAGATTGTCATGAGTGGATTGGTGATGATTTGGTTCAGCTTCTTTCAAAGAACTGGGAGTTCATGCTAGCTAGTTTGCTGCTAGTTTGCTGTTGGTCTATGTGTTGTTAGTCCGCAACTTGTTTTTGGTTAGGTGTTATGTTTTGATGATTTTTTGATCTTGGACTTTATTGGCCCTTGTGGCTCTCAGTGAAGGGTACAACACCCTAAAAATGCTGCTTTATCAAAACATTGAAAAGTGACATTTAGGAGAAAACAACTTATCTACATTAAGAAAGTTTACTTTTTTTATGCATTATCACGATGAGTTTATCATATAGTGTGATCAGTTACATTGATATTCAATTGAAAAACTGTTTATATACAATATAAGCATCCTTAGTTCTATTGTCAGTACTACCTAATGAAGCATTCTTAAGAAACAACAAATTTAATGTGGTGTGTCAACTCCCAAAACTGCAAGCCCGTAATCCAAGAGCAAACACTCAATATCAAGCCCGAGGATGTATGTCAACCAAGACAAAGATGTGGGACTCATAATCAAACTGTCACAGCTAAGAAGCCAACTGACTGGAGTGCTCAGCTCTACAAAACCATGGAGGTTGATCCAAGATGTCTCAACATGACAATTAAAGTGAAATGTTGTCACACACTAGATCTTAACAAACCATACCCTTTGCACAAGTACCCAAAGATTTGTCACTAAGTAATTGGTGTGCTCATTCGTTGTGAAACAAACCTAAAGACCTTTATTAGTAGATTGGATTGTCCCCTTTTCAATTTACTTAAGTTTGAGAGTGTTTTGGTGGGATTTCGAGCTTTCTCATGCTATCATACCTTTCTTTCATTTTCCACTTCTCCCCTTCCAATTCTTTGCCTTTTGCAGGTTTTTGGTACTTCTCTTGCCTTGGTACCGTTTCCCTCAATTCCCAATCCATACCAATATCAATCATGCCAATACCCCAATCCCTAACCTCTCATTCCCTTGCTATTGGAGGATGGGCAGGCCTTCTCTTCCCCATTCACCTTTGCTTCCCTATGTACTCGATATTTTGATTTCCCAATCCATGCTCCTTCAAGCATTCAATCACCAACTCCCAACCCATCTCCCTCCAGCATCACATATCTTCTAATCTTAATCCTTGCTCCTTCTAGCATCGGGAAGCTTCAAAGCCCAATCCCTGTTGTCCTACCAACCCACCCTCAAACCTTCAAAGAATATAATGCCAGCATACCAAATCTAGAATACATCGAAGCAACATCCTAACTCCAAATTCCCTATTCCTCTTGCCATTGCATCCTTCAGGTATGCATTTCCCCAAACCTCGACCTTTAGGCATGCTTCTCCCTAGTAGCACATGTGGACACACATTGGGCCTTCAACCACCATATAATGTGAGCAACTTCATCATTTTGGAACTTTTTTACCATTTTATCAAACCTTAACCCTAGTTCAAGCACTTGTGTTCAACTACTAGATCTAGGGACCCTTGGATTTTGGAGATCAATGGACAAAAACCCATTGGTTTCAATGAAGAGATAGATCATACATACCACAAGAGATTTTTGCGGGCCAATATGCCCTAATATCCAATATATGTAGAAATAGAATAAACCTTGAGGTAGGGTAACGCCATACGACACTCCTTATGGAAGATGCCACTTCATGTTATGTCTTCTAGAGATCCCAAATACAATATCATACTCATTACATATTTACAAAAATAATCACCTCCTTTATATAGACCTCCTCCTACCAACATAATGGAGGGATAATCCCAATGAAAGCTTATTCATCACCTAATATAATTAATCACACAAGTTGTCCACATGACCTAATATAACTAACATAAAGGATATGTGCCACATGTCAACATCTCCACCCACTTAAATACATTATAATATCATATCCCTAGGTACATAACAAAATAAAACCTACAAGCAAAATATACTTGCCAAAGAAGGGGTTCTTACTTGCAGCCAACCAAAAGATGCCATTCAGCCCAATTGCATAGCTAAAACAATAATGTGCCAACACATTCATCCAAGCCCACCTACATACCAACATGCTACACATCGACAAACAACTTCATCGTAACACCATGGCATTCAAATTGTTGCCACCATACCACCTCGACACTATGGAGAAAGGTGTCAAACATTGCAACCTAGTGTTTATATTTATTATTTATTTGTATAGATTTATTATTGTCCTCACATGAAAAAGAAGGCTTCCCGCTATAAAGTGGCATTAACGACCATGTGTTGAATATTTTAAGATGTGTATAAGAAGATAGTTGTAAGGGCATTTAATACCAATATGATGTGTAAGAGCATCTTATAACAATGTAAGATATGGGAATTACTTATGACAATATTCTATGACATATAAGAGCATAATTATAGGGATTTATATTGGAATCTTGAACGGCATTATGATAGTTTATGACACATTTCATAGAGCATATTTGAATGAATAATGCAAAGAAAAATAGGGCACCTAAGTTGCATGGTCAGTTATAACAAGTTATAACAACTATGACAAGTTATAAGAGAAACTTCTAAACATAGTTGGGGACCCATCTTGGACTATGGCATTGGAATTTGTGTCATAACCTTTTGTGCACCATACCTCTTGCACGTTGATACATAGTTTTCCAAAACCATTCGATGGTTTCCTATTTGTGCTTCATCTATTTATTGAGTGCTTGGGATGGAGTATGTATAGTGTATTTGCATATGCCATTATGCTACAAAAATGATTCTAGAACTTGATGTTGTTGATTCTTCTATAAGGGCACATCCCTAGATATTGTATTGTAACCTTTGTTGATGATAATACAACTGGTTCATATAAGGGCACATCCCTGGATATTGTATTGTATCCTTTGTTGATGATAATACAACTGATTCATGCTTTGCAGTGTGGGGTTTTTTTCCCAAAAGGGTATTCCTCATGTATATCATCATGATATAGCTGACTGTTTTTGTGTTAATATCTTTCTTGTAACTATATAATCATTTTATTCTACACATTTCTCTCCTCATAGATTAGTGTAGGAAGCATTCCACAATATTAGCATTCTTTTAGACACATAACATGCTGATGACATGTACCATTTGCAAGCTGTGAGAAGGAAAGATGGCTGGTTGAACCAACAGCTAACATGCACCCAAAAAATCAGTAACCAGTAAGCACACTAAAACAAAGATTTCACTTAAATGATGAATAAATGAATAACCAGCCAAGCAAGTCAAGAATGAAAGAGAAATCAAACACGAGGGGATAGCAAAGGACTAAGGCACACTTAGTGGGTTTCCATGACTAACATAGGAACCCAGCTAAGGCACAGGGGCACGGAACAATACACTTGTTCTAGAACACAAATACAAGGGCACAATATAAAGGCACAATCAAGCCTCAATATAGGCTTTCAATAGGGCCCATTGAATCTCTCATATCAGTTATGACCAGGGAGCCATAGAATGAACCAAAATGCTAGCAAAATGTCAATTGCAAGATTGGGTATCAACATGTTGAACATTCAGTCAACCAAGACATGAAAGCTCAAAACTTTCTAATTTAGAAGTAATAATTTCCCAAGACTCACCAGACCTACTCTAAGAGTGCAAGGTGCTAAAGATTCCAAATGCAATAAATAATCATCTCAAAACAATTAAGAAATCATTATGTAAAAAGCTACTGGAAATAATAAATGTGTTTAGTTTTTTCATACTGTCAGAGTGCAAGCAGATAAAGATTCCAAAATCAGCACAAGATCATCTTTAAAACAATTAAGAAATCATTAAGTAAAAAGTTTCTGAAAATAAATGTATGTTTAATTTTCACATTAGCATTCTTGTGATCCATCATTACGATGAGAAAGAGTCATTAACTAAAATGCTTCTGGAATAAGTGTGTGTTTAGTTTCTGCATAAGCACTCCATGATCCATCACAAGCTGGAAAAAATGGATAATAACAGAGTGTGATAGGAAACATTAATAGAGAAACTAAATACACAGTTTTTTTTGTAAGCTTTGTAGATAAAAATTATGGAATGTAGAACTTATCTTATGTTCACTGTTATGAAATAGTTCGACAAGAATTCATTACTGATTAACAAAGTATTCTTAAGAACAAATATGAAACCAAGTATTTTGACTATCCAGCAAAAATACAATTGGGAGGGAACAAAAGGAAACCTCTTCCATTTCTCTAAGAATAACTTCACGCTCGCGGCGAATAGCCTTCTCATGAAAGCACGAGTTTTGCAATATATCGGCTAAGATATCGAGCGCGGTATTAACATCCTCCTTCATAACCTTGGCAAAATAAGTGGTCTGCTCCCTCGAAGTGTAGGCATTCAGATGCCCGCCCATGTCCTCAATTTCTTGCTCGAGAGCCAAAACAGGCCTCTTTGCAGTGCCTTTGAAGATCATGTGCTCAAGAAAGTGTGCGGTGCCGTTGGTCTCGGCGGTTTCGAAGCGGCTGCCAGCGTCGATCCAGACACCAACAGTGGCCGTGTTGGCACTCAGGTTCGACTCCGTGGCGACCCGCAGCCCGTTCGGCAGCGTCGTTATGCGCGTCGCAGGGAACGAGAGAACATCTGTGTGGTCGACCACTCTGGGTTCCGGTGAATTGTAGCGAAGAAAGCGTGCATCTAGGGTTTGAATTTTTTCTAGGATTTGAGCTTGAGTTTCTTCTAGGGTTTGAGATTTTTCTAGCGTTTTTAGTTGAGTTTCTTCTATGGTTTGGGTTTCTTCTGCAAGTGCTGCAGCCGCGGGGCTGTTTAGTGAGCGCCACGCCTGAAATTTCCATAGAGGATTTACATTTGTGTTGTTTCTTTGCCATGGTTGGATTTGCTTCCATGAACTGATATTGTTTCTTTGCGCTAGCGCTCTTGTAGCAATTTTTCGTATCATCCCGCTGGCCATTTTTAGCTAAAACCCTAAGTACCAGTGAAGGTAAAGGATTGTAGGGAAGTTATAAACCCCTACACATTACACTTCAGGGAAATGGGAAGACGTGAAGAAAGGTCCATCCAGGATACTGTTGCATTTCAAAACAACATTTATAGTCAAATGTGCATCCAGTATACTGGATAGAAGTGTCTCAAGTAGGTCCTTAGAACTATTAAACCTCCCAGGTTGGGTTTTAACAGTGGATTTTATTATTAATAAATTTTATTTAGGATTTTTTTAGAGGAGGTATTCGGTGCACAAGTAATTGATTTTTATAGATTTTTGGGAGTGAAATGTTTTTATGGTCATATGAGGGCCTAAGAAATATCAAAGGATTAAAAATTTGACCTCGATTGTATGTATATAGTTAATATATTAAGATAGATAAGCTGGTAATTTGAGAGCAATTGAATATTTTTATTGCTTATATGCGATAAGTCCTCTGGGTGAGGAATTAATGTTTTCTTTGAGTTTAGGTAATTATATTGTTTATTGAAAATTGCATGGGCAATGATATTCGATTTTTTCTTATGTTTGCACTATGTTGATTTCAGCCCGATTTTTTTCTTTACATTTTTCTTCTTTATTGATTTGTTTATAATGTTTTGGCTCGAGATTTGTTAGTTTTATTATTGATTAAATTTTGGGGGAAAATTCTTCCAACCAATCAGCAATGAGCATAAAAAAAATTTAGGCCATTGTCTAAAGTTTCATTTGGGGAAATCTACGACTGTTTTGATGGGTAGGTGGCATTTTGCAAAGTTGTTGACGTGCCTTGCCTCTATTACCACATGTTGCATACATGCATAATGGGGAGTTCAAGACCTAGTATGTTTAGATCTACTTTTCATTTATTGTGAATAGATTGAAGTGCAGAGAATTGTTAGGGTTAATATTTTTCCTGCAAACACTACACATTTTCCTACACGACATTGTTGAGTGCATGAGACACTTTGTGCAAAATCTTGAGGTAAGTTGCTTGCCATGGTTTCAACAAGCTTTATTTCAATGGTTTGTTAGAATTGTAGTTTTGGTATAAGGGTTTGTTCTTAAATTCTAGTAGTTGTAAAAGCCCAATATTTTTAGATATACTTTTCATTTATTGTGAATATATATGCAAAGGATTCTTCTTTGTTAGGCTTACCTAATATTTTTCTTGTAAACTGTTGTAAGCTCCTGAATGAATGTGCACTTTCCTTTTAAAAATTCTTTGTCTTCCCATGGTTAAAAAATGGAGGTTGTTCTTCTGGCCAATGTTAATTCAGTCTACATCACGGCTTGTCAATCTAACCCTAGTTTCTTCAACGACAGTTCTTACACAATACAATCACAAAATAATTTTTTTATTACCCTCTTCAAAATGCATCTTTGTTATAAACAAGTTCTACATGGTTTCTCAAGATCATCATTACAATTCAGAACTTTACGATTAGCCACATTTCCTAAGCCCTGTTATTGTCTTTCTCGTTAAACAAGCTCCTTTGTAGTTTATGGGTTTATTGCTATTTGAATAGGGTTGTTTGTGTTTTTCACCTCCATTAGGTTTAATTATGATGCATTGACAAATTGGTAGCCTGGTTAGCAATTGGGTTTAGACTCGTCTCTTAAATCTTGTGGCACTATATTCAACTAAATCCTCTTTTAGAATAGTACTTAAATGTGTAGAAAATAACAAGAGATGACCCACATGCTTGTTTTTTATTCATCATTGCAATTGAACTATTTCATTCCTCAACAAAAACATGCACACAAAAGAATGGGCTTGAAATGGTATGAGTAGATGCAATTACATAGGTCACCCAGAAACTCTAAGCAACACTCCAAAATAGTTGAGGGATGACCAATACAAAACCATCATACTTGTGTTACATCAAAAAGCATAAATTCTCGAAGAACCACCCTCATTTTAAGGAACTCAAAACTATTGACACAATAAATATGACTGCAATTTTTAAAAACAGCACGCATGGCCAAAGAAAAATATAGCATTTATCATGTGACTCTAGGGAGTCCAAAATTTCATGTTCAATAGAGGCATAAAGCAGAAGATGTGTGCACCAAAAAATAGGACATCTAGATCCCTGTTTCTCTAGGTAACCCAAGGCCAAAATTGGGAATTTACAAGGAGTTCACAATTGTTGTTGATGAAGTAACAGCAGAAAAAAGCAATAATAGCCAAAGGAAAAATAAAGCTATACCACAATCATTCCAAAAAGGTCAAACTATAGAGCCAATAACAAAAAATATTCCAACTTTCTAGATAACTTGAAGCCAAGTACTTGACGTTTGACGAAGCTAGCAGAATGCGTAGTTCTGGATTCAAAACTAAAACAACATTACCCGGCACGAAACCTGGAGTGTAATTCCAAAATTCGCGGCCAGCGGACTCCGAAGCCCATAACACCTTTGCAAGAGCCCAATATTAGCTGCGCAATGTTTGCAGAATAAATACGTTCATGTTCCTAATACGTAAATCTCAATTATAGGGAACATTCACCCTAGCAATGGATAATTGTATCATTGCAAATGTCAAAGAAGACAACAATGTAGTGCCCTCAACTAATGCAATTGTCAAAGAAGATAACAGTGTAACACCTCCAGCTAGCTAAAAAGTTGTTTACAGCTTAGCAAAGGTACTTATGCTGCACTATGTCAACTATTTTATTTATTCTTTCAAATTTGGCTCATTCATTAATAAATTTATTTCACTTAACTCTTTGACATGTTTCTTGATGTTGTCTTTATGGGATTCTAATTCTTCTTTTGAGACTGCATTGATGTCACACCCCATCTTGTTGTTACTGATTTACTTTTACCTTCATGAGTAAATAGGATGGTAAATGCAATCATGATTTTGATATTTTGTTAAATGAATGGAATACTGAAATAGGTATTAAGGTATTATTTCATTGGAAGAGTAATTATATTTACATTGATGATGAACATGTATTACTATATGAATATTCTTAATTTTATAATGTGTATGGATTTATTATAAATGTCCAACTACCATTGCAAATGTGCTAAGTTGGTTACAGGGACAGGTTCAATCCTCTAGAAGGGAGGGGGAGTATCACTTAGGATAAGTGATTGGTGGGATGCTTCCCTTGATGATATATTTGAACTCACACACGCTCGTAGTGGTTTAAAGTCCAAAGTCCTTAGTAGTGGGAATTGAAGTGAAATTATAAGATATATCAATACATGTATCTTGTCACATTATGCATATACATAGAATATATATATATATATATATATATATATACAGTAAATATATTATATAAATGTTAGTAGAATGTTATTCATTTTGGAATATCGAATGTATCGTATTTGGTACCAAATGGGATATATTATTGGAGTACATAAGCGTTTAGGCTATTGTTGACATATACATATCAAATGTATCAAATATGTGTGTGTGTGTCAATGAATAGCCTTAAGCTATGTACATCCATATATATAATGTGTGTGATATTATTATTAATGTGAGGAAATACATAGCATTATTTCAAATGCGTTGACATATATATATATAATATGATAATTAATAGAAGTGGGATTTGTATATGAAATGGTGTGACCAATGTCATAGTGTGAACCAAATAAAGACCAAATCCATATATATTTAAAGCCCTATTTAATCCCTAGCCAATCCCAATAATATTGTGAAATGTGAAATGAAAGCCAGTTGAAGGCTGGCATGCTAAAACAGAAGTCTTAGCAAGCCATCCTATTCAAGACATTGAATCTTATCCTATTTGGGGGTGGACAAGTGTGGAATGGTGACCCTTTCCAAATTCCTTGGATAGTATGAGCATGTTTCAATTAGTTTTATTGAAGAAAACCGATGAAACATGAGAGATAAACAAAACATGATAAAATCTAGATTAACATGATAAATGCTAAGATGTTTGATGTAAGTGTATGCAAATCTATGCTAAATGTGTATGAGATTCCAAGATGCAAGCCCTAGATTCCAAAATATGCTAAATGAATGCAAACTAAGTTACCATGGAAGCCATTAATGGATGTTAAGCTTAACTATGCATGAAAATTAATCTAATATGCTATCAAATGTAAAACATGGATGCAAATGGGTGTGAGTTTCAACAACATGAGTTTGCTATCAAAAGATGGATCCCTATTCAATAGATGCTAAGTCTATTTATAAAATAGGAAATGAGAAACCAATGGTCAAGATTGAAAGAATCAATCAATGGTTAGGATGGAAAGAAGGTGGAGGCATGGATCATGGATTCCCATCAAGGGCTGAGAATGCAAGTCAATATTTAATCAAGGGCTCACAATCATGCAAAGAAGCACACTTTCAAAGCTTTCTCAAGAAGTTTTTTAAAAAGAATAATATTCCCTTTTTTGAATGAGTGTAAAGGGAAAATATTCTCATGCAAGTGGATGAGGAAAATTAGCATTTAGCAAATTAAAACAAAGTTTTAATGTGCAAAAAGCAGGGGTGATATTCTATAGGAATATTCCGTTTTAGAGGAATTTAAGATTTAGCATTAAATAATTGATTTATTTAATGAAAGGGGTGGGATTAGGACATTTAATTAAATAAATATGATTTATTTTTCTAAATAAGAAGACATAAGAAGGCTAATTAAATAATTTTCATTATTCGATTATATAGGATGAAAGATGAATGTGAAAGAAAGTGAATTAACCTAATTAAATTAATTAGATTAATAGGTGAAAATGAGGCATTTGATTAAATAACTAGGTTAATCTAATCAAATAAGTGAAAAGAAGATGGATTTTAGGATGAAACGATGTTAGTATATCAGATTCAAGTGTGTATAACATTAGGACATTTTAAAGTGTCTACAAATAGGTCGATTTGTATATATGTTATGCAAAGTATTTAAGGCTAATCTCTATGCAAGTAATGTGCAAATGATAAAGGTCTATTAGGCGGAGATCGCACTGATACTATAGTGTGGATTTAATATATTTGCCCATGCATAAAGTCTTAGAGACTTTGCTTATGTTTTATCTCAGGTTGTTAGTAAATGTTATCATTATAAGTAAATCACATATATTATCTATGATATCATGCATCAAAAACACATGAACTAATATCATATGGGCACAGTATATATGCAAAGCATATTTGACTGCATACTAAAGGAGGCAAAACACACACATATAGTGAGTGATGTGTAAAGCATATAATTGCAAACTAATATGGTTAGTGCCATACAAGTACATACTATGCAATGTAAACCAATGTGTAACTTTGTTGTCATAGACTCGATCAAATGCTAAAGCTGTGAGTTTAGTGCAGTGCTAGTCTAGTGAATACTTCACATTGCATAAAGCCATGTATGTGGTTTGAAATCTTTGGAAACTTGCTAATGATAACATATGATGTCTAAAGGCTTGGTGGATATACATAATGAATTGAGTTGCTTATACTATGTTGCACAAAGAAAGCTATTTCAACGTACTGGTGAATAAGGCAGCACTGTAATGAGTGGAGTCGACTCATTTGCTAAGTGTCAATGTGATAACAATGACTAAGTCAATGGTTTAATACACAGAGGTTGTGTAAATGATTGTGCAAACAACAAGATTGTAAATAGGAAAGGAAGTGAATGCTTGGCATCATTTCATGAACTCATAAAGTCGATAGAACTTTTCCATAACTGTAATTCAATTCTCATATGTTTAAACATGTGCATAATTGAATTAGTCTGGAGTTGTTGTCAAGCTATAGGGGTCGATTTGTAGAATTCCAAGTTGAGTTTACACTTAGATTTCTACCATCTTTTTGCTGTGAGAGGTGAGTAATTCTGCATGTGGAGAGGTGTTGATTGATACACCTTTTCTTTTGGCATCAATGTCTCAATTTTCTGTATAAATAGATGGGATAACTCTCTCATTTGGGGACGCACTATTCTACAAATCTATTTATGTTGTAAATATTCTGAGAGCTATATTTTGTGAGAGATTAGAGTTACTTTGTGAGAGCATTGAGTTATCTTGTGAAAGAGGACATAGTGAAGTATCTATTTGAGTGGAAAAGTGAAGGCTAACAAGCTACCATTGAAAGGTTGTGCATCAAGTCAATCAACTGGGTTAAGTGTATTAGAGACACGAGGATCTAGTCTTCTCTTATTTATCTTTATTTATGAAAGAATGATATTTGAATGCTTTGTTTGGTACTGCTTGGGAATACTTGCATTAGTGAATCATAGTATTTGCTTATGGAAAGGAAAAGAAGTTGTTTCATGCTTTCCTAGATGAAGTATTTGTACATATACTCCATCATAGGAGTGTTTGTTTGTCATTAGTATTATATACTAGGAGTGATGAAACAAGAATATATTAAGGGTTATTCATAATGTGAAATGTATCCAAGTCATGAAGTGACTTGACACTATTGGCTTTGATATTAGGAAACCTTAGGAATGATAAGGTTTAGCTGTACATCAATAGTTTGGGAGAAATGATAGGATAAGTCATTGCTAATCTATACGTGTATGATGACTTGATCATACTTTGCTATTGGATAAAACACTAGGTTGGGAGTAACCTATTTGGGTTGAGAAGTTAACCTAGATTAAGATTTACCTACTAGGTTGGAATACTTACTTGATTACCTGTTGGAACGAATAGGTTAAGCATAACTTGCTTGGATGGGATGTATGTTCTTCTTATTTTGGAACACATAGGTTTAGGTTAACCTACTTAATTAAACTGATTACTGATTATATATATGATTAGGGTATACCAAGGATGAAACTCACCTATGTGACTAAGTTGATCACCTGAGTTTATGAGATCACCTGAGTTTATGAGATACTATAGGTTTGGAGACATAGGTGGGATTATATATTGAGTTAGAGTTGCTACTTGGTTAGGTTCTTTTTAGTCTTGTTATGAAGTCATAATGTTGACAAGATTCTACTCTTTGAATAATCCTTTTTACGAAGGAGGTTACACTCTTGAATAGAATCATCTATTGATATGATTATTCTTCGATTGAGGAAGACACTACTCTCTTGAGGGGAATCATGTAATAACGTGAAGTATTGTTGAATGGAGTCAGCTATTTATGAGTATTTAATCTATGATTAGATGAAGCTTATGAGGCTAAACTTTAGATTACGAAGTTATACTTGGGACTAGAATATCTATTGAAGAGGATAGCTTGTTTATATTTTTTATACTAGGAAGCTTATATGTTTGATGGGAATATCCATTAAAGGGGGGTAACTTATGCTTAGGCCTTATTGGTAGAGGTACCATTATATTTTGGAAATAGGGGAATAGGTTATTTCAAAGGTTAAGGATTACCTATGGAAGGAGATTACCTATGCATAATATATGAACAACCATAATCCAAACCAAGCTATAGAAGTGTATGTGAATAG
>VDFB02347936.1:0-45383 GCA_007258455.2 Sequoia sempervirens
TGAACATTGAACATTGAAGTTTTCAATATCGAATTACATTATTACTTATACTAATTAGAAATTTCAAAATTAGAATAGTAATACTCAATACTACAATGTAACAATTGTCGAATCGGCAAATGGAAGATTTCTATTATATGATATCAAAAATATCTGATCATAAAGATGATTACAATGAGTAGCATGATATCAAAACAAGTACAAAATCAAAATGTCAAAATGACAAAATGTAGTGAAGGAGGCAGAGGCCTCTAATCATCCCTCGGGAGGTCGTTAAACTCCTCATCACTGGAACCACTGGACTCCCCAAGGTCAAGATCCGCCAAAGGAACACCAACCGACCCTATATGGAAATACTCATCCTGCTCTGTCATGATGCCGGCCCTGCAGCTCTACATCCCATGGTGCTAACTTGGGCTCTCCTTGTACACGCATGTCCTGCGGTCAGTGATACGCAAGGCACTATGTCCAGCCACTAGCTTCTTTGCTCTCCTAGAGGTAAGTTTGTTCCCCTTAAGAGAGTGGATGAAGCTATAAGTAGACCAGTTCCTCTTAGAAGCTGAAGAACTAGAAACCTGGGACAACAAACGAATGGCTAATGTGGTAGTCAGTGATTTCGGTCCATGACAAGTCCACCACAAAATCAGATCCTCCTGTGCCATAGTTCTTATGTCCGCCTTTGCTGCAGCATTATAACCCCTAAGAGTAGCAAATTTTGTCCACTCAGTGCGAATTTTTCCAGCAGCTTCAACATCATACATCCTATCAATGCACCTGAAGAACCCTTCCTTCACCTCATCATCCTAAATCAGTGTAACTCTACCAGGCCTAGGCATGTACCACTTCGGATTCAATGCATAAGCAGCCATCTGCAAGGGAGTGTTTAGGCTGTCCCATCTGCGCTAAATAATAGGCCGAATGTAAACATTGTAGAATGCTAAAGTGGGGTCCTTCTCTCGCACAACTACCCTCATATGACCAAGCATAGAATCAATGCACTCATACACCTCTCCAAGGTTAGGTGCATCCCCATCCCCATATCTAATGACCTGGACAACTGGTGTAATGATGGCGACAATATATTTTGCATCATTCCAAAATGCATCACTCTTCACTATCTCCTTCACCCTCTTACCCTGCTCTGTCCTGGCCCCATCCCACCAATTCCATTCTTGTGTCATAACCATGAGTTGCAGTGGCTCTTGCAACTCAAGCATTCTCTCCAAAAGAATGAAATAGGATGCATATCTAGTCTCAACTGGTTTCAAGAACTCCTTCGCGAAGCTTCTAAAGATGGCATGTGAAGTGTGGTGGTTGCAAATATACATCTGCACATCTCTAGCATTGCTAACAACTCCTCTAATCCACTCAATCTTCCCCACGTCCTTGAGTGCATTGTTCATGGCATGCACACAACATGGAGTCCACCAAATGTGTCTGTATACTGCCTCAATAAGCCTCCCTGCAGCTCTGCACACATGTGATGCATCTGTCACTACTTGGACCACATTTTGTGGCCCAATCTCCTCAATAGCTGCTCGAAGGATCTCAAACTGAAAATCAGCATCTTTTCGATGCCCTGAACAATCAACTGCCCTGAGAAAGAATGGGCCCTCTGAGCATGTAACTATGACATTGATGAGTGGACGATGCCTAATGTTCGTCCACCCATCCATAATTATGCTGCATCCAGACTCCTCCCAACATGCCCTCATCGTCTCCATCAATGAATTGATCTTGGCATAGTTGTTATCCAAGATCGTGGTCCTCAATTTGTGCTCACCTGGTGGCACATATGATGGTCCTCCCTTCGCCACCATCAAAATCATCTCCTTATAATAAGGAGATCGCGCTACATGGAATGGGATTCCATTGGCAAAAAAGAACTTGCCAATGGAATCATCTATCTGATCCTTCAGGTGCACATTAAATAAATCAGCTATGGGGTTAGGCTGACTTTGCATCTTGCGTTTCCCCTTGCCCTATTGTGATCCAGATTCAACCATAGTGCTATAAGTGGATGAAGGTCCTGAGGCTGACCCTGACAATGTTCCTGCTCTCTGATGCAATGTAGGAGTAGAAATATGTGGCTGCCTCTACATTTGCTGCTCCTGAATCTGCTGAATAGTCTGAATATGTTGCCTACCAGACAAGGTAGTAGGCATTGGAATTGCCATGTCATCTGGAACACCCCAAAGCTTGTTGAACTCAATTTTGTATTTCAAATTTTTAGGTTTCTTCAAAAACTCACATGCTCCCACACCTTTTCCTGGCCAAAAAAGTAAGTATGCATTAACTCTGGTCATGCTCCCAAACCAATCATCACCACAAATGTTGCATTTCCATTTCCTCATACCACCACCTGATGACGTTGTGGCTGTTATTCTTGTTGCAAACTGTTTGAGAGGAGATTTGGGATCATAAGGACCCCTAGCCCACTCTGCCAAAAGCTGGGAGGGGCAATCAATAGAAACTGGTGCACTAGCTATGGAACTAGTTTGCCCTTCCGGATTTGATCCATGCTCACCCCCTTCATTGGGCTCATCCTCATGCTCAGGTTCATATTCTAATTGGCTTGCACTATGAGAATGAGTTTCCATCTCATCCTCACTCATTTCATGACTGTGGGAGCTCATTTTGACACTGCATTTCACAAAATGAAAAAAGAATTCAATAAACACATAGTTTCAGCCTATGCCCTACTTCAAATTTTTAAAATTAAAAAAATAAAACTGTATATTTTAAATTTTTTAACAAATTTTAAATTGCAAAACAAAATCTAAATTAATTTAGAAAATGGAACAAGAAGAAATGAAAGAACTAATAAGAAGAATTAGAAAATGAAGAAATGAAAAAACTTTAAAACATTGAAACAAAAAATCAGTTAAAACCCTACCTTTTGCTTGAAAAATCTCTTCAACAAGGTGAAGAATCTTCCTCTTCTTCTTCTTGCTCCTTGACACTCCTCTTTCACTTGCAATCACTCCTTTCACTCCTCCAATCACTCTTTCCTCAGCCTTCACTCTTCTTCTTCTTGCTGTAGCAAACAAGTAGAAATGCAAATGTGAATAAAAATGAAGATTGGAGGGCCTTTTGAAGGCATGTAAGAGTGTAGATGGGCCCCACATGCCCTTAGGGTTTGAATAGAACCAATAAAATAATGGAAAAATGTCTTAAATTTTTTTTTAAACCGACTCTTTTTAGTGGCCGCCGTGGGAGACGCCTAGGCGTCCTCGAGACGCTCGAGGGACGCCCAGGCGTCTCCCTCAGCGTCTCGGGACGCCCAGGCGTCTCCCTCAGCGTCTCGGAGACACCAGGACGTTTCCGCGTCTCCGACGGCAAGGCAAAAAAAAGGTGGCACCACCAGAGACTTTGGAACGCCATCCCCACGTCTCCGGGACATCCCCGTTCCAAAAACGCTAGGGCTTAGGGGAAGGGGGGGGGGGGACACGTCCTCGGGGTTCACTGAATTACTTTTTGTTCATCTACTAGCATGTAATGTCCCCTTCCGATGCCTAAGCAAGAGTGATTAATTAGCCTATTTTATTCCCATGGGCTAATGTCGGAGATAAGGGAATATTTTAATTTAATTATTTAATAATATATGTCCCAACATATTTTAAGGTAATGTTATTTAATTAAATTAATAAAGTTCATAAAGTGACTTCAATGGAATACCTAACGAAGGTTAATAAAGTCACTTTATTCTCGGGTTTAATTAAAACATCAAAAAGTGGGAATTTTAAAAGTCATTGTTGGAGATGAATACAAAAGTGCTTTCAAAACTCATTTTTACTATGCTAAGATAATTTTCTATTGTGTGGATTTTGGAAAGCTTCTTGGAGCTCGAAACCCTAGGACGAAAACCCTACGGGTAACTAGATTCAGTGGTGCAACAATTCTACCTTAGCCAGTTTGTTAGAGAGATTGTTCAAATTTCTCACAATGATTCTATAGGTGGAGTATCAAAATTTGTGAAATCTCTTACAGAAACAAATTTCAAGATCTGGACCAAATTGCAGAAATACGGTGATAAGAAAATAATATTATATTATACATTGTTCCAGAAGAACACTCCAAATATCTGAGGAAAGTTAGCCATTTATATTCCAACGGCTGCAGATAAAGGTGGAGTTACTTTGGAAGGGCCAAATGTTTCCATGATACTGTTGCAGCCCTTTGGAATGATTTGAATGCATTAAGGGAGCCACCATACAGATTTTACATGCTCACATGGCAGGTCAAAGGGGTCAAAAGGGAGGCAAATCTCATTGGAACAACTTCCTTATAGTCACCGCTTTATTAACCAAAGTCGCGCCTTCATTTGGAGTGATAACATTGCTTCCGTCACTTTAATTGGTATAGCCGTATGGCTATTAAGGAGTACAGGAAATTAATGACTGCCATACCACTGGAATTTATAAAGCATATGTAATTTCTGCAAACTGGAAATTCAGGTCAGAATATTATTTCTGTTATTTATTAACTATAGCAGTTGCTGGTGAATATTATGTAAATTGCTTGAAGTGAGTAATACAGTTTCATTGACAAATATTATTGGCATTTGGCATTATCCATGTTAATATGTTTAAAATTTGCAAAAATTGCATGAAATGAGCATACTGCATTAAACACTGTCATCTTTCTGGAAACAAACTGAAAACAAGTTCAGAACAACAGCATGACAACTGTTTGACGAAATGTCTGTGCACTTAGAACTGTGAAAACGGAAAAATTTTGTTTAGAAAATTAGCTCGGGATATTTCATAGCATATTTATATTATTGACAAACTCCTACAATGGTGGCCCATTTAACTGATAACAACTCAATGCCTTAAACCTTTACCTGCCATGATCAAAGCAATGATCAATTGCTCCCAATAAGGACTAATCGCAACATTAAATGGAATGTTGTAGTATCGAAAATTGGCACATGCCAACTTGGCCTCATGCTGCAATTCCCTATTCCATGCAAGGTTGCACTCCAGGAGTGTTACAATGAGCGAAAAATTGAAACTACAGCTGATTGCATTGCCTAATCCCCATTTTTGTGGCCCAATGGATGAAGCAAAGGCCCCTATATTTTCCTCTAACCCTATAGCACTAACACTAATAGCTGTCAATGCCTCTACTGTCCACTTTTTCTCTGCTTTCTTCTAAATTATAAGATGCAAGCCAAGCTTTTCCCTCACTCTTAACCTCTTAAAGACTTAAAGCACTTGCGTGCATGGCACAACATCATAGGAAGTGATCTATGCAAGTTGATATTTAGGGCGATTTATGCTTCCTCTCATATCCATCTCCCAATAGTTGCAAATTACCATTCCTAGCTCTATACCTTCTGTCCCATGTTTCCAATCAGTGTTCCTAGGCTTGTTGCCACCTCTCCTACTTGCAGATGCCATTTTATTTTGGAAAAAGGAAATTAAACCTAGCAAAATGAAAAACAAAATTTAAAAAAACCCTGGTAAAAAAAGTTTAAATAGTTACTAACCCTAACAGTAAATAAAAAAAAAATTTAAAAATAAATAAAGAACCCTAGCAGCCTACACAAAACATTTAGAATGAAGACACAAAATAAAAACTAGAAATGCATTACAATTACATAACTTTGAAATGCTGCTGAATTAGAGCCAAACAAGAGCTGGTATGAGCCAATTTGTTGTTCCCAAACGCCTACAAACTCATTTAACATTGCTCCAGCCTCTAACAAACTCAGAGTCAAGCAGAAAGCACTTATGGAACTGCGAGCAGGTTTTAATCACAGGTGTGAGTTTTTTCTGATTTTTTCACGAGTTTATAATAAGATGCCAGCAAGTTTTAGTGAAAAACTCAGAAAGGAGTAATTAAGTGAGTACTCATAAGTTCCATGATTTCTTCAACTATGGTGCTAACTACTTCAAACATTAAAAAACAGACAAAATGTCACTAAGACAAGACCAGAAGCAAACTATTTTCCTTATTATCTGACCTGCTCATTAACAGGGTACATGTGCAACGAATTATGATTCTTGCAGCGTACAATCACTAAGACTCCTTAAATGGATACTTTGGAAGGTAAGGAAAACAAGCTAGTTTCCTCAACACATTGTATGTAAATCATATCCTGCTTGGGATATATCAGGCCAGCCATAAATACAATAGGCTTCATTCATAGAAATTGAAAACGAAATAAGAAAAAGCATTGGTTAAAAGTTATAACCAATCACCTTAACACATTCTAGGATAGTAGCTCGATGCCTTTGTACTGCTTGAAAATCCACAGTGACTGCCTTCATGAGCATATTAAGGGCAACATATCTGGACGCAAATTAAAAACCATGTCAAACTGCTAGTTGCTATTGATTAAAAAGAATCAGCAGTGATTGTAACATGTTTCTTTCTTTTACAAATAGAAAAGCATTTAAAAGTACAAGATTACTTATGCTCTTTGCTATCCAGATGAAAGTTGCTAAAAAGAAGAATTAATAAATTAAGGATATTTCTAGAACTTCATATGCTTGATGAATGAATTGCAAAATCACAATCTCATGCTAAACAAGATTTTAATTTTATACAAAATCTGGTTATCAAATGGATGAGCTAACTAATGATTGAATAATAAATATACTAAATGAAAATCTCCCATAACTAAATAACATATAGCATATCCTAAGAATGTTTAAGCTGGAACTATCATAAACTGTGAACATTAAATGCAAATTTCACCTTCTTTCTCAACTAGAAAGTAAAGATATAACCAATAGAATATTCAACAAATGCTAGAAATTTTAAGCCAAGTTAAGAATAAAAGGCATGAGTAATAAGTTATAACCAAAATCGCTATAAAGATTCAAGCCTAAAGTGAGTCCAGCACATTCTAATATTACCCTTAAGATATTATCAGTAACTTCCGAACATAACAAGGCTTTTAGCTGAATAAAGAATACTAAATTAACCACTTTCAAAAGCTTCTACTGTTTGAATATTTTGTCATTAATGTAAAGGTGTTTGTTTGGTTGAGCTGCTTGCTTGTGCTCTTGAGCTACTTGTTTGAGTGTTTGAGCTGCTTGGTTGCTTGGTTGAGGTGCTTGCCTGTCTAGTTCACCTACTTGGTTGCTTGCTTGAGCTGCTAGGTTGTCTGCTTGAGCTGGTTGGTTGTCTGCATCAGCTGTTTGCTTGTTTACTTTGTCAGCATTCTTTGCCATATGAAATTTATTTGTCAGCTCATGTGCCACATCAGTCTATGTTGAATTGTCTTTGAGGTCGACCTTTTTAAGAGGCAAAATTTCATTAAAGATGGCGGCTCCATTTGAGATTGAATTTATTTATTCTTTTTATGGTGACGGCTGGAGTATATTAGTTTTGGACTTTTCAATATTTCTATCGATGACTTCAGCAAATTCTTTATTGGCGGCAGCATATTTCATGAGATGGCTTTTTATTATGGGCGACTGATCTATTAGTGGCGGCTCCTCTATTATCATCTCTGCGTATTTTAAAGAGGAATGACGGCTTGTTTTTTATGAAAACGTTTTCTTTTGTGGAGGTCGTGGTTTTCTTGAATAAGTCAATGATTCTTTTTGGCTTGAATGAAAGGCACAGTTACCTGTTAAGTCATGCGCTATATCGTCTGGAGTTGGCAATTTTAATCGCATTTATCTGCATCCATTGTGAAGGCATTTAAACAAATTCATACTTGGTGCGACGGTTTCAGATTGTTGACTTGTCTTAATTTGCTCAGAAATTTGCATTCATTCCTTGGTTGACTAAGTATGAGGACGGCAGTAAACATTCTATCCTGTGGTGGAATTTAAAAATAAAACACGAGTGTTGCGGATATCTTTTTTGGCATATACATGGTATCGAAATTTTTATGAGGGTGGCTTCATTGTTATGATATGAAGTTATTTCTGAGCAGTAAGTGTGTATAGTGGTGTGCTGAGTTCATGTTAATGATACCACGAGACACGTTTTGAGCCAGAAAATAGAATCAAGCTTTTTAGAACGAATGAAATCTTTAACCAAGCCAGTGTGTGAGTTGAAAGTGTGGTATCGGGGGCATGAATGAATTATAATATGAGCTGAAGTTTTTGGTCGGGTTGTGTGAGGTGTATCGAGACATTCATAAAAAGGATATCTGCCTTCGTTTCCATTAAGGGTGTGTTACGGGTTCTTTGTGCCATCGCGTGAATGGGGCATGGCTGTGAAAAAACGATGTTGAGGCAATTCGTTTCTGTTATCACTCTTGTGCTGTATGAGACATAGAAATGTCCAGAATTTATTTTCTAGTCTATTCCGAATAGGGAGACGCATGTTTAACGCCATTGCTGCAAACTTGTTTGTTGCTGGGAAATTTATTAAATAAGTCATGGAGTCTGAATACGCAGAAAAATGTAATCTCCATCAAGAGTGTGCTGTGTGGGGTCTGAAGCAATAGATAATTATCTTTGTTACCTAATTTAGCTACCAACTCAATCAGGTAGAGCTATGTTTGTTTTACAAAGTGAAGTAAAAGGTATACATTCTACTATTCTATGTTATTCCATATGCATTAAAGAAATTATCAACTAGATTGCATTATTATATTATGAAAATGCATACAATAGAGAAGAGAGTGAACAATTATTGCAAAAAGTAGTCTTTATTGATAATCATAAATGTATGGTGTCCCACACAAGCTGTGGGACTAACTATTTTAATGCAGTAAAAGGAATAGACTATACATTTATAGATACATAAAGGGAAAAATGCATATGGAATAAAAGGGGATCAGTCATTGCCTGAATGCTTTTTATTTTCTTACATTTCAATTTGGTGTTTAAAATTGAACGTACAAATTTCACATTTGTATTTAGTGCTTAAAATTGAACCCATAAATATCACATTTCAATTTGGCGCATTAAAATCAAACCTACAAATTTCATATTTGAATTTGGTGCATTAAAATTGAGCAAGACAAATTTCATATTTGAATTTCGTGTGTTAAAAATAACTTGTTCATCGCGTCTAGTAGGCTAGCGGTGTGCATGCTCTCTCCTTGCACTACGTGTGATCTTAGAGATCAAAAACACCATTAATTTGCAATCTATTTTGTACCCAGGAGGTGTTATTGTTTGTGTATGCTCTTCCCTCACGACTCGAAAGAACGAGATTGGGAGTCAAAAGCAGCATCTTTATCATTTAATTCAAGTAGGGGGCTTGCTTTGGAATTTCATCACCTCAAGGTCAAACTCAGCCACTTTTTTTGAGTGGGGTATATAAAGGGGGGAGAATGAAAGTCATACCCCAAGGTGTGGCCAACATCCTTCAAGCCAAGCCTCATGACCCTCAATCTGTTGAGACATGTATAGGTGATGAGAAGAGGGGAGACCCCCCTTGACTCAAGAATCCATGGACGGGCTCACTATCACTGATCCCCCACTACGAACCTTGTTTATTATTAGCCTTTAAGACTTTCAGTCGTTAGCTTAGGATAATGCAACGTGTAGTATCATGCGTGAAGTAAATCAACATGCATTCTCCTTGTTGAGGTGATTGATATTCCTTGATTAAATCCTTTCCCTTTTTAAGGTGAGAGGTGCAAAGGTGGTACATGACCTTTGTATACTATTCACCCATTCATTGAGGAGGTATTTTCTCTAGAAAATGGGCTTATCCTAAGGTAATACACTCAATCTCCTACTATCTAGGTTGTGTATTTTTGGCATGTATTCATTGTTCAAATACCTTTGACACCAATTAGTGAGCTCTTATTGAAGAAGGCTTGTGAACTTAACCTCAAAAAAACCTTGGAGTCAATATTTCATGTTATTCTTTGTTGTATTTTATCACTTTCCAGATTAGACAAACTAAAATTAATCTTCAAACAATCAATTTTTTTCAAAACCATAGACATATTTAGGTTCAACTCACAAAACTTTGTCTTTGAGTCACAGTGATGCATTTGACTATCATCATGTAGTGCTTCTATAGTTTGCACTGCTTTTGATTGCATCTTGATGCTTATGATTTTTCATATCGGGGCTTCTGACTATGCAAATCGATGCATCTGTACAACTCGACACTTCTATATCAAAATAATTCTGTCAAAAACTTGAAAACCAAATCATGATGTGTTTGACTATCATACAGTCATGCTTTGAAAATAAACCAATGCTTGTGAAAAATCTAATATTTTTCTTAGGGTAGTGCCACACTTCTATCAAGTTAAATCAATGCTTTTGCAAGTGACATGTTTAACTGTTAGTAAAACAATTCTAGAATTGCTAAAAACATAGATTCCTAATTTCAACCAACAGTCAATATAGGGCCTGAGACCTATTCAAAACAAACTTTTAGTCATCACCAACATCCAAAACAACAGTAAAAGAGTTTCATCCTCATCCCATCTCATTTATTCATATTGGAACTCTTAGAATCACATCGTAGTGTCTTTGACCAAATATCAACATCATCAAACCAACAAACAAATCATCCCAAACAACAACCAATATTTGACATGTCTTTGGTTTTGATCTCATATCTTAGCTTCTAGTTTAGCTCCTTGATTGAAGAATAGTCATCTTCCAAGTAACTAGTTAAATTAGCATCAATATTTGTGAGCTAGCTTACTTAGTGGTCATTATCTACTACTAAGTTTGTAAAACTCATTATCGTCTTCCATAGCTTGGACTCAAAAGTCTAGTACAAGAAAGGATTATCATCAACACACATCAAAAGCAAGATCTAGTTCAAAACATTGTCTCTTAGAGGTGTCATATCTTCCATCCACCCAATCAACATCAAAACTTTGGTCTAAGTCTTCCTAGGTTTTTCTTAGAAAATCCATTTTGAATCAAAACAATCATCCAAAAATGTATCTCCCAAATCCATATCTCATAGGATCACTACAAGTTTTATGCCTATAATGAGGTCCCAACATAAGAAAAACATGGAATCCAATCCTAGTAGTTCTGGTGGACTTACACCCATAAGTGCTACCAAAATAACCATGGGAATGCTCAGTGTCAAATTCAAATCTAGAGAGTATAGTACTCCCCAAAAACAACTCCAAACATCCCAAGAGAAAAGAGTCATCATAGAAGACATCACCCACGAAAATGAAGGGTTCATAGAATATACTCTCAAACAACTCTTATAGATGACATAAGATACGTCTTTGGTTAGGGTACTTGATGCCTTATTAGTCACCGATCCTAATCTATACTTGTTGAAACTCACACAACGAGGTACTAAACCACTTGTTTATTTTGACGTTAATACACTTAGAGGGAAAAACCTTCCACATGTACTAACATCTAGTAATCCTATCTATCAAAATGAACCTTTTGTGTATCATGTTATACAACAAATTCCACAACCCCCACCACCAAATATGTTAATTCAACCCACTGTAAATCTATTTAACATGGATTCATTACCTTTTTCTAAACAATATGTAAATTTGTTATACCATGGACAACTCCGAGGTAGTCAAATAAACCCAAACCCATCAAACACAAACATCTTACCTTTTTCAAACACAAATCCAAGCATACCAAATCCACAATATTAACATAATCAATTGTGGAACCAGTCCATTCACAACAACTACACCTTCACATAACATACACCCAAATGTTCCTAACATTCCACAACACTCACAAAATCCATAACATCAACCTACACCTCAACATCATCAACTTAAACCTCAAAAACACCAACCAACACCTCAACAAAATCAACCAATACCTCAACAACATCAACCAACACCTCAACAATATCAACCAACACCTCAATAATATCAACCAACACCTCAACAACATCAACCCACACCTCCACAACATCAACCAACAACTCAAAAATACCATCCTACACCTCAACAACACCAACCAACACCTTAACAATATCAACCAACACATCAACAACCTCAAACACCTTAACATCAATCAACATATCAACAACAACCTCAAAAACCTCAACATCAACCAACATATCAACAACCTCAAACACCTCAACATCAACCAACATATAAACAACAACAACCTCAAACACCTCAACATCAACCAACATATCAACAACAACAACCTCAAACACCTCAACATCAACCAACATATCAAAAACAAAAATAACCTCAAACAATACAACAACACCTTCAACACCATCGATATATCTCCCAAAAAATGCCAAAACAACAATACACTTCCTATCAACAACAACCACCCACACAACAAAAAACTCAAACACCACAACAAAACCCCCAATATCAACAATACATCCATTACCAACCACAAGGTCCTCAACAACATAGCATACCACAACATCAATACAACCCATATGATACAAATCCACCACAACAAAATCATCAATATCAAACAAACCTGCAACCCCAACACATCACCTATAACACATATGACTTGACGTCTAATGTCCCTCCAAATCAAAACCCCACATACAATTCATCTATCATACCCCAATACAACACATATAACCCAACACCAAAAAATCCCCCTCGTGATTTGACATCACAAATACAAAACTTGACATAGAAAATTAATAATATACAAATGGGAACCAAAAATAAATATTATGCCCTTCAAGATATATGTCCATACCTATTTGATAGAAACATAGCAATGACACCATTCCCTCATAATTTCAAAATACCAAAATTTGACAAATACAAGGGACGTGGTGATCCAGTAGAGCACATACAATAATTTTTTGTGGCTTGTCTAGAGGTGTCCTATGACAATACCTATCTCATGTGACTCTTTCCACAAAGTTTAGGTGGACAAGAAACTAAATGGTGCTCTCACCTCTCACCAGGTATTTGAACATTTCAAGAACTCATAGACAAGTTTGTAGCACATTTCTCCTAAAACATTGAACTTGAAATCACCTTAAATGACTTATACCTTGTCAAGAAAAATCAAGGAGAATTTTTGTCTCTTTTCTACAAAGATGGAGACACAAAGCAAGCACATGTAAGTGGCCTATTCCTAAGAAGTAACAATTGGACATATTCGTTCAAAATCTAAACACGAAAGTTGGTTTTCACGTGTGCATACAGTGTGCTAACATGTTTGAAGAACTAAATAGAAAAAGGTCTCACAATTGAAATAGCTCTTATATCCAAAGGTCTAATAAAGATCGACAAGGAAAATAAAGATCAATCATCAACCTCTAATGATAAACCTCGCCTATGGGCCAAGAACAAAAATGTTACTAATGATGGTGCAGTAGACACAAAGTTTATGAAAAACACACAAACTCAATCAAACAAACAATAGACTATCTAAAACAATAATCCTCCATGAGGACCACCACCACCAAGAACTAACAATGCTCCTAGATGTAGATATAGTCCCTTAGGAGATCCCATTGAGATGGTCTTAAACAAACTATTCTAGTCAAACCTTATCAAGATTCTAGAACTTAGATAGTACTAGGAACCACAATTTAAACCTGCATGGTATATGATAATGACCATTGTGAATTCCATTGAACTAAAGGAAACAAAACATCTAACTATATGAGGCTTAAGAATCTCATCCAAGACCTCACCGATCAAGGAAAAGTGAGCATTGACCAACAACCAAGAACTTTTGGAAACAATGGTATAGGTATATACAAGAATCCAATGCCTGGCCATGGTAAGGGAAAAAATGTTAGAAATTCAAAAGTGTATAACCAAGTTAACCATTCCTATGATAATGTCATAGGACATACTATAGAGAAGGGGAATTCGCTACTCATGAGTCTCTTTGTTCTCAAGAGATTCCCAAGAGGCGAATTGCCCTAAACTACCTCAAGGAAGACAACGAGAGTTCTAGAATCCAGAGTAAGTCACAAAGGTTTTCTGGAAAAAATGACGAGCTCTTAGCCAAAGGACGTCAGCACAGAATAAGGATGAAAACATGGCGCACTGGCGTCTTAGAGGCGCGCTAGCGTCTCGTACAAACTAGAAAGTGAGAATATCACAAAAAACAAGGTGACTACCAAAAATCTAATTACTGAGAACTTAAAAAATGTGGGAAAATGACATGATGTGAATTGAAATAAGGTAAATTAAATGATATAACTAAAGAGGATAGAGAAAGAAAACTTCACACAACAATCCAAGTAATGAATCTTCCAACACATGAATGTCTTCAATACCTACATGCATAAGATCTAGAGAAAGTGTTGGGGTTGTCTAGGGGTTTACCTTTGTCAAACACCCGTTTTGGTGTTCCCACCTCCACGAAAAACTAGATAGATGGAGAGAAATAAATTATGTGATGAGAAATAAAATCAAACCCTGCTCGAGGAGGAGAACCTGTATCACAAAATGTAGGTGATAAAAGCAATCCTCGCTCAAGGAGGAGAACCCATATCACGAAGTAGAGATGCAATTGATAGGGAATGTGTGAAATCCCAAGATGCTCGCAAACATAAGGCAAGAGAGATATCATCTACAAGGCTTAAGGAAGCCAAAGAGGGAGACAAAGATAGCTACAAGAGCCAAGGGTGTTGCAAAGAGTGTTGTAAGAGCTTGAGAGTGTTGTTGTAACAAGTTGTATGGAGTTGTGCAAGCAAGATAGCAAGAGCAAGAGAGAAGGAAAAGGAAATATCCAAAGCTAGAAATATTCAGAAGATGCAAATGAAATGAAAATATCTCATATAAAGTGAGAATAGGAAGGAAAAGAAGCTTCTCAGGTAGTTATAGGGCGTCTTGACCCGTTACCACCGACAAAGGTAAGTGACAAGTGCCAAACATGCTCGGAAATGGTCATTTGAATGTTGAAACATTGTAGGATGCTAGCATGACGCGTAAAATTCCGTGTGACACGCTAGTGTCCAAACACATCACACTACAAAATGACACGAACGGTAAAAGCATAAGGTTTGATGTGAAGCTGACGCGTGAGGGTAGCTGCTAAAAAGGGGTGCAATTTTATGACATTACATTTTTCCCCCACTTTAGCAAGCATATGAATCTACACTAATATGCACACTAAAGGAAATCTACTGAACATAAATAACATCATTATGCCCAAAAGGATATTGTATGGGAAGTAGACAACTCTTCGAACCAAGGAAGTGTGCCCCCAGGCTAAAGACCTACAAAACAGATGCATTAGACAAGACAGACCTACACAAGACAACAATGTTAAAACATAAAAATCCATTACATCATGGGGTTAGAATATAAACACACATACACACAAGCACACACAAAAAACTAACAAGATTTGAGTCAGCAAAGTAAAATAGACCTTGATGTAGAAGGTTGTCTCAGTATTATGCGTTGTCCCCAAATTAAGAAATAACACAGAAGAATTCTTAGATGAAGAGAAGAATGTAAAGATTGATCACTTCAAGAGAAGAATGCACCCAAAATTTAGGGAAGCAACCAATGTCAAAGAGAGAAAGATCATATACTCAAGATGAAGAAGATGCAAGTCTTTGATCCAGTATATATAATTGAGAAGAAAGATAATTTAAGAGAGAGAGAAAGGAGCATATACTCAAGATGAAGAAGGATATAGATCTTTGATCCGGTATATACAATTGAGAAGAAAGAAAATTTAAGAGAAAGATGATGAAGCTAGAAAGGAATGAAAATTCCAAGAGAGATGGATCCACAAGTCCTCGGACCCAAGGAGAGTTAAAAAAATGCATTGTAGATCCGCAAACTTGTGGAAGGTGAACAAAAAGGATTTGTAGGTACTCTCTCCTACAGAGTTGAACAAACTACACCGGAGGCCCACAGACCAACGGTGAACAGATCCTGTAGGATGTAAGTGCTTCACAGGCCCTCAGACCTACAAAGAAGGCATTCCCCCAAGTACTCTCTCATGAAGGAATCCCAATGTAAGGGGGACTCCACAAAGTTGAACTTGAAAGCGGCTTCATAGGCGAACCTGCAAAGCAACATGTTAATCAGTAGATAAAACATGTTACAAGAAAAAAATCCATGTAGGAAAGCAAGCAAACGGTCATGCAAATAGTCCATAATTTGAAAACTTTCAAAGAGGTCCCTTGGGAACCATTCAAAAGAAAAGGGTCCACTCAAGGGATGCACTATTTGAAAAGCGAGGTCTAGTTAGGTTGCCCCCAAGCTAGACACAAAGAATTCATTTGAGATAAAAACTTTCAAACGGGGTCCCTCGAGAACCCTTCAAGACAACAAGGGACCCACTCAAGGGGACACTCCAATTGAAATACATAGAGAAGAGAGGGGGTCCTTTAAGGAGGACACACATCTCCAAAACAAGTTATCACTACCCCCAACATATAGGGGAGGAGAACCATACTATGGAAGGTACAAGATAGAGGTAGACCTCGATATCACTTGTGATTTGAAGAAGAGGCAGGTGCATCAAAAAATAAATGAGTGATGGTACCAGAATCATGAAGTTGTTGTATTTTATCCTTCAAGGCCTTACATTCACTAACGGAATGGCCAGGAACTCGATGGTATGCACAGAAAGAATTTTTTTCTTTATCATACTTATGATATTTCTTACATGTAGGAAAAGGAAGAGTAATCAAGTGGGATTTAAGGAGCCTCAACAAAATACGCTCTGACTCAAACAAAGAATGAGGAGCAGGAATCAACCTTTCTCTTGTGGAGAAAATTTTAACTGCTCACAAGAAGAAGACATGAAAATAGCAGATAGTGGAGGATGAGTCAATCCAAGAGAATGAGGTTGAGCAGAATTCATGTCATTCAACCATGGTTTCCATTTAGATTGTTCATTTGAGAAACCAAGCCACAAATTACACTTACAAGGCACACATTCTATAGGGAACTGAATGCCTTGTTTGTTATTCCCACAACCTTTATGCCCATAGCCATATTTAGAGGCAAGCTTAAAGTCAGGGCCATAATGTGTTTACAAATCTTGAGGAGGATCTTCATAGAGAGCATTATTCCAGTGATGGGGATTACACTCTTCTATGGGATCACCATCAACCTTCTTGATAGGATTTCCAACATTAGCCTCTTTAACAGAGGTGAGATCATCTTCCTCTAAAGGAGGAGGATCGACATTAAGGACATTACAACTATTGCTCACATTATCTCACGACAAAAAAAAAATCAACTTTCATAGTGGGTTTGGATGATGTTAAGTGGATCGGGTTGACTTTATCTTCTCCAATGAAGGATTATGTAAAGTCTAAAGAACCCCAATCATCACCAAGACATGCATTCTCTTGAGAAGAGGTAGAATTAGAATTTCTTTCTTTAGAAGGATCTTCTTCAAGGACATATATCTCAAGAGTATCCTTTGTAGTAGGTATTGCTAGAGTAAACATCGACACACTGGAAGACAGTGAAGGAATACAAATAGGCACAAACGAAACCTGATAGCAACTACCATTTCACTTAAGTGCATAGCCTCAAGGTCAACCCTGATTGTGACTACTCAATTATTGCAAATGAACCTAATAGATTTATGCAAGGTAGACGAGACTACACCCATAGCATGAATCAACGGTCTACCAAGAAGAAGGTTATATGGTAATTTTTTTGACATAACATATATAAGGGTGGGTACTATAATGGGTCCCAACCTCAAAGGAAAGACTATCATGCCTAGGGCTTGTTGACCAACATTATCGAATCCATAAATGTCAATAAAAGAAGCATTAAGAGAAGATGAATCAATATTAATCTCAAGAAATAGATCAATGCTACATACATTAAGCATTGAACCAACGCCAATGAGAGTACATCTAATGCCGATTATTAAAGTTAACTATGATCATTAAAGGATCTACTTGTTTCTGCACATCCGGGGGTGAAAGTTCTTGCAGATAGAATGTGATATTTGGTGAATATGCACAAATATAATTCATTAACACATTAACATATGTAGGCCTAGCAGACGCAGACAAGAGAATCTTTTGCAAGGCTTCCTAAAGCATTTCCTGATAAACTAGAGTAGACTAAAGCAAGTCCCACAGTGAGATCTTAGCCAAAGTAAATTGAAGTTACTCGACAAGATTGTAATCACTAGGTGCTTTAGTCATAGGTTTAGGAGCTTGAAGAAGGCTTGGTTGTTTATTCATTCTATTCTTATAAGTATGGGATACCACTCTGTAAGAGGGATCCATAGAAATATCAAGAGAATTTCTATCAAATGGGACATCACCAACAAAACAAATCCTTTTAGGAGAAGGACTAGTTGGTGTTAGATAAATAACAGGTATCTTAGGCCTTTGAGGGGTAGCAGAGACATAGATTATATTTATAGACTCATCACAACTAGTGGAATAACTATTCGAAGAAATATTCTCAACATCGATCCAGGGAGGATTAGATGCGGAAGGAGGTTCATCATTCACTAAAGCATCATCTCTAGAAGAGAGTGCATTGGAATGAAGAAGAGATTCACCATTCCCTATTGTATCATCTCTAGAAGAGAGTGCATTGGAATAAAGAGAAGGTAGAGTAACATTAAGAAAGGTATCAATGATTTCATCTTCTTGCAACAAGATATCCTTCGAAGCAAGAGGAATCTCATGATAAGGATCAAAGATACAAAGTGACATGGGCAAGGCCAAGTCACTATCACAAGCATGAAATGGAACATCATTAATATTTTGAATATAATTAGATACTAAACTCATAAAATAAGATATAAAATTGATTTTGAAAATAGTAAGCTAAATATAATAAACAATGAATAAAGAATGAATAGTAAGCTAAATAGTGACAAAACCGAGAAAAACCAAAAATCCAAATTTTTGGATTTTTTTCAATATTTTCTAAGTTCTAGTAATTTTCATTTTTGGAGGTCTTCGGAGTAGACCTTTCAAACAGTGCAAACAGTTCTGAATTCTGAGCACCGAGTCAAAAGTTATGACCCCACCAAGTTGGGGTAAATAAATTCCTAGTTTTCTGAAAATATTGTGGTTCACGTCGGGTTCACTAAAATGTAGAGAAGAGGGATTCGCTACTCATGAGTCTCTTTGTTTTGAAGAGATTCCCAAGGGGTGAATTTCCATAAACTACCTCAAGCAACACATCGAGAGTTCTAGAATCCGAAGGAGTAAGTCACAAAGGTTTTCTAGACAAACTGACAAGCTCTCGGCCAAAGGACGTCAGCGTGGAATAAGGACGACAACGTGGCATGTTGGTGTCTCAGAGGCACGTTGGCGTCTCATACGGACCAGAAAGCAAGAATATCACAGAAAAAAACAAGGTGGCTATTGACAATCTACTTACTGAGAACTTAAAAAATGCAAGAAAATGATAGAATGTAATAGAATTGAAATAAGGTAAAGTAAATGATAGAACTAAAGAGGATAGAGAAAGAAAACTTCTCACAACAATCCAAGTAATGAATCTTCTAGCACATGAATTTCTTCAATACCTACATGCATAAGATCTAGAAAAAGTGTTGGGGTTGTATAGGGTTTTTTCTTAGTCAAACCCCCATTTTGGTGTTCCCACCTCCACAGACAACCAAATAGATGGAGAGAAATAAAGTATGCAATGAGTGATAAAAGTGAACCCCCCTTGAGGAGGAGAACCTGTATCACAAAATGTAGGTGATAAAATCAATCCCCGCTCAAGGAGGAGAACTCGTATCACGAAGTAGAGATGCAATCGATAGGGGATGTGTGAAATCCCAAGATGCTCACAAACATAAGGCAAGAGAGATATCAGCTGCAAGGATTAAGGAAGCCAAAGAGGGAGATAAAGATAGTTGCAAGAGCCAAGGGTGTTGCAAAGAGTGCTATAAGAGCTTGAGAGTGCTATTGTAACAACCTATGTGGACTTGTGCAAGCAAGATGGCAAGAGCAAGAGAGGAGGAAAAGGCAAGAGCCAAAGCTAGAAAGATTCAAAATATGCAAATGAAATGAAAAGTTCGCATATAAAGTGAGAATAGGAAGGAAAAGAAGCTTCCCAGGTGGTTACAGGATGTCTTGAGCCATTACCATCGACAAAGGTAAGTGAAAAGTGGCAAACATGCTAAAAAATGATCATTTGAACATTGAAATGTCGTAGGACACTAGCGCAGCGCCTAGACATCCACGTGACATGCTAGTTTCTAGACACATCATGCTACAAAACAACACGAGCGGGAAAAGCATAAGGTTTGATGCAAAGCTAATGTGTGAGGGTAGCTACTAAAAGGGGTGCAATTTTATGACATTACACATACACACTATGCAAACAACTATATCTCCATCATTACTATTCATGGAAAAAATCCTAAGTGTGGTCACCACATGAAGAGGGAGAGTCAGTATCCAAGGAGCTCCTTTGCAAGAAAAAGGTTAGCCAAAGTAAATCCAACTGATTATAGCTTGATTGACCATCTCAAGAAAACCCCAGCACAAATCTCCATCTTAGAAATCCTAAGGATCTCCCTTGCACATAAAGAAGTCTTAGACAAGGCTCTCTTATAGTCATCTGTACCTACTAATATTGATAAAGAAAAATTATAAGCTATGGTAGGGAATATCACATCCACTCATCATCTCTTATTTACCAAAAAGGACCTTCCAACCCAAACATATCAAAAGCATGCTTTACATCTATATTTTTACGTTCATACACACAAGATAAACAAAGTATTAATAGTTGGTGGTGTGGGCTTGAACATCTACACGCTACAACTTGTCTAACATTTGGGATACTCTGAGGAAGTAAGTGAGAGACAAAAGGGTATAACTATTAGAGCATATGGTGATGAGGAAAGATATTAAGAGGGAACCATAAAGTTACCTATTCAAGTTGGTCATGTAATCACCAAAACAATATGTCAAGTATTAGACCTTGACTTGCCATAGAACATCCTACTAGGCAGCCCATGGATACATACCATGCAGGTCTTTCCATCTACCTATCATCAGTGCAGTGAATTTCCCTATAAAGATACCGAGGTTATCATTCATGGTGACCCCGAACCCTTCCATTACTATAAAAGCATGAAAGAAAAGTATCATAGGTGTAGTGTAGAAAAATATATCCTTTTACATTTTCTCACTTGTTTGGGCCCTCCTAATTAAAATGGACTTAATAATGCCTTAATTTAGTGTTGATGAATGTACCTCTTTACATTTTCACACTTATTTGGGCCCTCTTAATTAAATTGAGCTTAATTATGCCTTAATTAGCCCTTTTATTCATTTACAATCCTAAGAAATTACTTTTTATGAAGTGGAAAGCCAACAATAATTAATGCCTAAAAATAACACTTTACATTGAGCAATGTGTGTTCCAAGAATATGGACCTAGGACCCATTCACCCATGGGAAAATGGGTCCTCCATAGACCTTTGGACCTAAATTTAAATTATGGTTTTGGTGGTATTTTAACATCTCTAAATCCATAATTCAAATGTTGGCTTGTGATATTTGAATTTTGGGAAATTAAAGATACATGCCTATAAATACAAGGTTATTTCACTAAGTTTCACCCAAAAAATTTATGTGACTTCACAAGAGCTAAGGTTTATGATCAAAGGCTTTCAAGAGCAGATATAATAGAGATTTATTGCAGCATTCAAGATCCATCCATCATGTCAAATTCTTCTTGCAACATGCATGTTTTTGGAGCTAACATTGTGATGTAGCTTTCAAGATCAAGTTCAAGCATTTCAAGCATCAATTTCAAGTATCAAGATCCACATCCAATTCAGCCATTTCATGCAAGTTGTAGATCTTCTAAGATATCCATTATCAAGGTTTCATACAAGGGTTTGCTGAGTGGTAACATAGCTTTGTTCATTCTTCATTTCCTCTTTCATTTCAATATTTCATTTCAAGGTTTGATTACCAAAATGGGGTTTGACCAAGGCAAACCTCCATTCGCCCAAAAACAAACATTTTTCTCTCTTGTGTGTGTGATTGAAGATTTAGGTTAAAGAAGACTTGAAGACCTTTTGAAGAGCAAGATTTACAAAGTTGTCAAAGTTGCAAAAAATTTCAAAGTTGTTAAATCATGGAATCTAGCCTACAAATATAATTTCTGACATTGAAACCCGGACAAATTAGAAGCTACAGATCTGCACCAAAAGCTCCCAAAAGATAGTTGAAACCCCTGTACTTGGACCCATTTGTCCATGGACGAATGAGTCTCAGATTAGCTTCCAGAAAGCACTCTTGGTGATTGGTACACATGTTTCTTCCCTTCTCAAATATGCATTCTCTTTTTTTGGTTCTACAAATATTGAGTTTAATATTGTTGTTTCAAGTGTTAGACTGCATTTTGGAGTTGATTTGATATTTTTATTTTTTCTCCCCCAAAGTGTTGTTTGACCTTGACCCCTATCCATCAGTCATAAGGAAATCTGAAGATTCTCACATTGGCTTGATTCACCTAAGGGTTGTTATTCAATTCTTTGTGGAGATATCATTTCCTAATGAAATAAAAGAAAATAGGTATCTCATCACATCATATTTCGTAAACCACCCTCAAACCCTATTTTTCTTCAATTCATTTTGGTGAACCTGAATTTTGAGCATCATATCTTGCTGATTTAGAGTCCATCTTTAGCCCTAGATCTAGGTTTTGCATTCATTTGCATTGCATTGCATTGATTTGCATCTCATTTAGGGTTGTTCACTTGCATTAGCTTTAATCTCATTTAGGGTTTTAGGTTTGCATTTTTGTATTCTTTAAAATATAGAAAAATAAAAAATCTCAATCATTTTGCATAGTGTTTACATAACATTGCATCACTAGTCATTTACATTACAAAATTGAATCAAAATTGCATCTCAAATTAGGTCTTCTTGCTTGTCACTTAGCACTATTTTGCACTTGCATTTAGGCCTCATTTTACATAAATTTGAAATTGCAACTTACTATCTGAAACCAAAATCTGGAAACCATAGAAATCACTTTAGAAATCTACAAATTAAGTTTTAAAAACCCTGAATTGAGACCCATTCACCCATGGGTGAATGAGTCCTTGATCAGGGCTTTTCCTAAATTTCTAAGCATTAAAATCATTATTTTGGCCTTCTGTGTTTCTGTATTTACTTTACTGTTTCAGTTTCCAAAATTTTTGTTATCTGAAATTGTTCATATTAAGCTTCATTTTTCAAATTCAGTGCATTGTTTGAATTCAAAATTGCATCTAAAAGATATCATTTTCAGGTTTTTGCATAGCATAATCAAAAAATTATTTTGCTTCGAATCTAAAAATTTATAATCTCTTTTCATTTCAAATCATTCTTTCATAATGGACATGTGCATTGGTAATATATGTAAGTCCTTAACATCTTTAGTTGATGTCTCAAGTTGTGTTTTTGGTAATGATCCTAATGTAGTCAAACCTAATCATGCTCAACCAACCCCTAATTCATTTCCTCATGAAGTTGACATATTAGGTGAAGATGATGAAATAATGCATAATTTCATATGTAATTGCCTTGACAACCTTGAGAACAATGCATCATTTTACTCTTCCATGAAACAACCAACACCTCCTACTATTCCACTATTAGAGATGTTTGGTCTTTTACATCCTGAGATTGAATCACAAACTAATCCTAAACCTCCAACTATGAGTGAACCTAGTTCCTCTAACCAAGTGCATATTCATCCATCCTACATTAATAAAGTCACCAACATTCCCATCAACCTAGAAGAGACTTATGGCCAAGGCTTTAAGATCTTAGCTAAACAAGTATGTGACACAAAAAATGAGCATGAGATTCGTAAGTTGTTAGAACAAATCCCAATTGAAGATACTAAAGGTTTAGGATATCAAGGTCATCATCCCTCCACATCTTCTAAAGAAACAAGTGTCCTCCATCACAATGAACAAATCCCTTACAAGAATGATAGGATCATTTTAGGTCCTTCTCCTCTAAAGCCACCTCAACAAGCTTCTCAAACAAGTAAGAAATACAAACCTTATAAAGTAAAAGAGTTGGCATTCCTACATACTAAAACAAAAATTAAACAACAAATGGAGCAACTTCATCTAGGATGGATTATATTATCACCTCCCACTAGAATAAATAAGCCTAAAATCATGAATTATTATGCATATCATAGAACTCTCAAGCATCTTACTAGTGAGTGTCATGCATTAAAGTTGGTATTGAGTGATTTTTTTGTTCCTAACATTTCCAACATGATTGGATAGCAATTACATAAACTTTGCTCCTTCCCATGTGGTAGTTGTAGAATCATGGCATACTCATTATCACATGTTTTACATTCATTGCAAATCATTCTCTATATTGCAAGGAGCTCATTCTCACCATTTATGTTAGCTCATTCTTGTCCTACATTTAGTAGGGGTAAGGAGTTAGATAGCCTTGTCCTAGTTTGGTACTTGGTGTTGTCCCTTTGGATAATTGTCTTCCTTCTGCATACAATGAACAAGATTGGGATGTAGATGACCTGCTATAGGTTGACTCACATGTGTGGTGTAGGGGCACCTACAACCATATTACAAAGTTCATTTTGGTAGCAGTTTGTCCTGAGGGACTTTAGGTGAATCTTGAAGTTTCAAGTGTTTTATCTTAGTAGGTATTGAAAATAAGGTCTAAAAAGACCACTCTTTCATGTATTTAGGGGTTTTGGTGTTTTGATGGTCAAATGTGCACAAGTGCACTCATGTATCAAATTTGGAATTATAAGCCTTAGAGGCAAAAACATTAGAATTTGTAGGTAGGTGGGAAAGAGTGAGGTCTTTTTGGTGCCATGGGATTGAATTCAAGGTGATTGGGAGTCATAAAGGCCTAAATGTCCATGGTTGCACAATAATGCTATTAAGTGCACAATTAAGTTGTCAAAACATAATTTTAGGGGTAATTAGGAGTTAGGATTTTAAAAGACACTTAAAAGGAGTTTGGCAGTTGGATGTTGATGCAAAAATGTATTTAAACCCATAAAAGGCTGGAACCAAAGTTTGTTCAATGATTTTTGAAGGATTTCATAAGAGAAACAACGTGCATCTTGCTGCTACATCACAGTTTTTCCTAATTTCTAGAATTTCTTCTCTTTTTTACGGCCCGTACAGTCAAGGTGATGAATTATAATTCTTGTATTTGTATAGAAACATGTGTCAAGTCTCATTTGGAACAAATTTGAATGTTTTCCATCAATTTTTGGGAAAGAAATCTCATTTTTTCTAAAAATTGCCTGTTGGGGCAATGAAAGCATAGTTTCAGGAAGAAAATGAAAAACTAGTCATCCCACCTACTATAAAACTCTGTGTTTCAGTGGGATGACATATTTAATGTTTGTTTGTGTGTTCAAATGGTTGGGCAGGCAGTGGAGTCGTGGTTTTGTCATGGAGTAATGTTCTAAGGGCTGGTAACAGTGATTTTATATGAAAAATGGTGGGTTCAAGGGTGGTTTTTGTGAGTCATTGATGGAAACGACTTGGGAATGGTGTGAAATGCTTGTGCAGACCCTAAACAAGTAGTTTGATGTTTTGGTTGGGCTTGGAAGGCCTTGTGAGGGTAAAATGTTGAAAACCCTAGGCTTTTACATGTAAAAGGAGGGTTTGGTGAACTTACAGTCTAGAGGTCAATTGTATGAGTTTTGAAGAGTGAATTGGTGGTTTTGCATCATAAAAAAACTTTTTCCAAAGAGTTTTTGTAGAAACAAGAGTATTTGAGGATACTTTGTTTGGAAAAGAGGGCTAATTCTTGTAGCCTTTTGAGTAGGGAAGTCTAGTGAAACTAAGTGTTGGCCTAATGAACCTTGAAGAACCTAATTGAAATATTGTATTGGGTCTGAGTAGATGCCTAAAAGATGTTGAGATAGGTCTTTGTGTAGTCAGATTGTGTTGGGTAGTTGAGTTGCCCTGTTGTGTGTTTGGGGATTAATGTCAAAGTGGCATATTTGAGAGAAGTTGTGTCAATTTGTTTCCTGGGTCTCCACCACCTCTGCATCAATGTGTCTTACTAGTCTTGTCTTTGTTTTCTTTTTCATGTACTTTATGTTATTGCATGTGCATAATGTGATCCCCCGTACTGTTCTGTTTGATGTGTCTTCATGTTAATTCCTTTATTTGTACCTTCATTCTTCTATATGTCATAAACATTTATCTTTTCTTTTGTCTTGTGTTTTCCTTTTGGGGATGACACAAGGCATCAAGACATTTAGGTCTCTTCCATGTTGACCCGAAAGGATTTTCTTTGTTTTCACTCTCCATGTGTCATTCTTACCGTTCCATGAGTTATTTGGGAATGATGATGTTTTCGAGCTCTATAATATCATTGTAGCAAAGACATACGCTGGCCCTGCATCGATGGATCTTGTTGATGGTGTTTTTTGCACAACAACAACTCAGACAGAAAATAATATTCTATCTCTCTTGAAAGGTGAATTCTCAACAACAAGTGCTAAGATCACCCCAAGGTCTCTCGGGTGTCAAGTCATGACAATGCATAAACAACTCAGATAATATGTGAAAATGCTGGTAATCACAATTAGACCTTACTACAAGCAAACTGTATCTTTCCAATTTATCAAATTTTGCAATAGGGTGATTTTAAATCCTAAACCTAACCAAATGATAAAGAAATAGAAAAAGATGAGGATGTAAGAGGTATAATGAAATATAAACTATTTCTAAGATGAACAATGCAAATGATAGATATTTGGAATGGACCAATCTCAAATAACCAATTCCCACTTAACCCACAATGCAATATCACAAGAATGGTGCAATCTTCTAAGGCATACAGATTTTCAAATCATAGACATTCATCCACAATCGAACTAAGCACAAATAAATTTATGGTCCAGGTTGACTTCACCAGTCTACTACAGTCAGATAGTTACTGGGATTATAGACTTGAAATTGCTACAAACATTCCAAACATGAAATCATAAACATTATTCACCAAACTAATCTAATTCTGAATCTAACATTAATCCAATTTCTTCAAGCAATTTTGAAAGAAAGAACAACAAGAACCATGCAAGATAAACTAACACAAAAGAGTTCACCAGAGAAACCACAATGCCTTCAATTGTATTAGATCACCAAAATATAGCAACAATTCCAATGTTCTGTGTTACAGCACCTGCTCGAAAGAACTAACTACTATCTCTACTACAAAATGCTCTAGCTCTTTTCTTAGTCTAGCTTGTCTAATTCTCTACTATCTGTTCCACACTTACAAATGAGGCAAGAATGCCAATTTAAAGAAGACCCCGAAACATGTCGGCCCAGCCAAACATTTACAAAATAAAAATAGCAAAAACAAGTCAGCCTCAGGAATTCAAAATAAGGCACACATTAAATGCCGGTACATCATCAAGGTCGGCCACAACACATTCCCCAATGCAACTCGGATCAACACATGCCCTATAATAATAGGGAAGCATAAATCACGAAGTGGCATGGCATTAACTTTCGCCTCCCTTATCCTTATTCTGATCCAGCAATTCATGAACTTTCAAAAGTACCCTATCCAACTCAGCAACAGGTGGCAAGGGTAGGATTTTGAGCCGACATTCAATTGAGTCAATATCTTCCTTTGACTACTTAACGGTTTTATCCCAATCACCCCTATATGCAAGATACTTATCCATCACAGCCAGATAAGTAGTTGCATCATCTAGTTGGTGCCCTGTCACAGAATCCTCAATATTAGCGGCATAGACATCATGCCACCATTTCTTCAATTGCTCAAAACTCAAGTATTTAGAGGCGATCTTCCTCCTGCCAGTCATTATTTCAAAAAAGGCTATGCATCCATCATGAACATTAGTTAAATTACCCTCAATTTGCTTCCTTTGTTTATAGATCTTCTTGATGACCTTCTGCTGGATTTGTAGGGCTTCAAACCACTCCCAAGGCTCATTAACCCTAGATGAAGAAAGGATTCCATCAACCACTAGCTGATCCTTACCATACTTCATGATTGTCTTTGTTTTCTACAGTAAGAGATCAATTTCTTCCTTATCCTGAGATAAAACATGACCTAGCCAATCCTTGGCCCTTGTCGCATCTTTTCCAGTCAAAAGAATCTCTTTTATTGCATCATCTCCCTTAGCCTGTACTTCCTGTAACCAATTCATTGTAGCCTGAGTGGAAGATTTCATCTTTTCTAACTCAAAAATAGTCTCTTTTGGCAAGAAACCAGTAGCAACTGAAGAGGATGGGTAAAAAGATTGCAAAAGCTTCATCAAATCTTCTAGACATTTCCTAAGCCTTTCATTCTCTTTCTTTAGTTCATGCTTAGACTGTGTTTCCTTCCTCAATCTTCCAATGATCACTGCACTGGACCCCTCATATTCTTCAATATCTTGCTCCATAGAAGTAGGCCCAAGATTGATAGTTTGTATATCATAATCTTTCCCGGTGACCTCATCTTTACTTTTATCAGCAGCAGGGGTAGCAATATGAATAACCTTGTTACTAGCTTCATCTCTTTTGATCTTGGAAACCACCTTGGCTACCTTCTTCCTCTTACCCTTTCCAATCTTAGCCAACATTTCATCCCAATTGAGAGGAGTGTCCTTAACAATGACCTATTTCCTTGTGATCTCTTTGTTTAACCAATCCGGAACAGCAGGATCCACCCGGGTTTCATCCTTCTTAACCTCTTCATGCTGATCCACCATCTCCTCCTTCTCCTTTTCAGGAGATTGATCACCTTTGTTTTCCAACTCTGGCTCCTCCTCTTGCAGGGGTGATGGAGTCTTAACAGGAACATCCTCCTTCTCAGGAGATCTATTATCTTTACTACTTGCAGGAGAATCCTCATACCATACCAACGGAGAAGGATGCATTTCCACATCTCCTACCTCAAGCTCAGCAGTTGTGCCATAAAGTTCCCCTTCCTTAAACAGTTTCGCTTCCCTGCTGGTCTCATGCTCTTCATGAGTTGTCTGCTCAGGTACACCCAGTGAAGGAGAGGTATCTTTCTGTTGTTCCACAGTGGATGCCATTGGAAGAGGATCTGCCTTTTGCATTGTCTCCTTGGGAGATGGAGTCCTTGAACTCCTTGAATAAACTTGGGTTTTCTCTCCTGAGCTCTCCACATCAACCACAGGAGGGTCCGCCTTCTCCTTAGAAGTTTCTTGATCTTTCTTCTTAGAAGCCCTGGTTGTCCTTGCCCTTTTTGACTCTGGTGGAGTGTCTTCTTTCTCTGCTTTCTCAAGTTCCTCCTCTTCTGCAGACTTACCTATTTTCAAAGTTTGACTCCTCTTCTTTCCCTTGGGTTTCCTTTTCTATTCAGGTTCACTCTCCTTAGGGCCTCTGATTTTAATCTTAAAAGGTGAGCCTACCTTATTTTTTCCTGTAGAACCATCCTCACTGGACTCTTCTGAGGTGGAATGAGCATTCAGATTTCCCATCAGATTGAAGGTGCAAGGTACCTTCTTACTTTCTAATTCCCATACTTTATGTTTCAGCCATGACTTGGTAGACTTCATAATAGGAGCCATCAGCTTCTCCAACTCAGTTATCTCATTTTCTGACCAGTTTACCTCTCCAAAAGATCTGTCCTTGACTGATTCAAATGCATGATCCTAAACTAAATTCCCGTCATCCTCTAACTGATCAGGAATCAACTTGACATTGTACATTCGGATTACATCAACTGGGAGCCTAGAATATCTTTTCTTTCTCACCTCAAATTCATCCTTGTTGTTTGCCCAATAGTCCTCTAGATCATCTTTGTGGTGATATTCTTTAGTAGCCTTCTTCTGTGCTTCGCCAGTGATGTCAAAATTTACCCTCTTAGAATGGAAAGAGAAACCAAAAGTACTCAACTCCTCCCCTGATGCTTGAGCTGATTGGATGGAAGGGCAAACCTCACTTATACCGATTTTCAAAGGAAAGTCTCCACCAAACCATGTCTTGTGCTTCTCCCTTTTAACAACAGCATTTAAATCACATATCTGCTGGGTAACCTCCAAGAGTATGATATGGTCAGTGGGATATCTTGCAACCTGTATGGAGCAGTCGGACATCCATCAATTATGATATAAGAAAAGATGGGGAATTGTATAAACCAGGCTCCATATCTCTTAATCAACTCCTTAGCTCCATCAGAAATTCTCACATGCTCTGCATTCTGAAGCAACCTAGTAATATGCATAGTGAATGCATCATTCACTCTTCTATAATTTGGATTCCCTAGGTGCAGCTCAGGGTACACCTCATAAATGGCATCTTACCCAAATGCTCCTTTTGGACTCAATCCCCTGTATGGATAAAATCTGGCAAGTACATATACCACATAAGATGTCATGGTGAATTTCTTGGTCTCCAGCACATCTCTCATCTGCCTGTCAATCATTGCACTAATAATCCCTGCCCAATGGTAATTGATGCCTTGTTCAATCCTGTTAATGACATGGACCATCCAATTCTCCAATGCCCCAACACTCTTCAAGCCCGCCACCCTGCTTAACAATGTGATTGCATCATATATATCTTGTCAGAACTTGACCCTGTGTAACTGTTTAGGCAGCTTGGAGAAATGAGATTTTGGCTTTTCCAGCTAGGAATTGATCATCTGCTGGGCTTTGGTAGGTTCATCCTCATAATAAGTCCTAGCCAAGTCCATGTCCAAGGCACACACACATGATAAGTTTGGCATATCAAATGCCTGGGCAATGGAAACTGGATTGAAATTTGCTAATACTCTTCCATCAGTGCTGACAATCCTCTGCGTATCAAAGTCATAATGTCGGGCACACTCCAATATCAATTCATAGCACTGAATCGCATGAGGAAATCCTACCACATGAGCCAGTCTGGATTTCACCACTCCCTTGGTCAGGACCGATAAATCCTTCTAAGCTAACCTTTCTTTGAACTCTTCATATCTCCAAGCTCCTACATTGGTATTCGAGACCTCTGACCAAACTGAAGCCACCTTACTATCCAGAAACTGACTCTTCATATCCAGCCTTGTTCTTTCAACATATGTAACTGAGGATCCCTCTGTATCTCCCTTCGATTTTCCTGCCGCTGCCCTGCTTGATTCAACCTGCATTCATAAAAGAGCCTCATGAAAATCCAATTATCATCCATATTTCAATCAAAAGGTTAGTCTCAAAACCACATGAAATCATTAAGATAAACCATTAATCATCAATCTCGAAAATCTGGGAAAATTGAGTAATCCGGGAAAATCCAGTCGGGGCAGAATTTCAGAGAAATCCAACCCAGACGGACTCATGCTGCCAAGACATCATTCATCAAATAAATCGTCAGTATAGACAAAAGACATGCATGATTATCATAAGATTCACCCACTAAACAACAAGAAATCACCATCCAACACTTAATTCCTTATCCCAATTTCAAAAATCAAAATCAAATGGAACCAGGCAGAAAACTGAAAAAATCCGGATAGTTCGGATTTCCGTGGACAGCTTGAAATTCTGGGAACTCATCATACTCTGGGGAAAGGCAAAATCTGGGAAAATCCGGGTGCACAGAAATTCTGCAGACACCTCGGAAACCCGGTGATCGTTTGACACGCAGACCGTTAATCGAGTGATCAAACAAACCCCCCATCGGAATCCAACGAACATGAACTCAACTCCAATAAGCCAAATATCAATTGTACCTGAATTTAAATTCCCAAAACTCTCAAATGGTTGATCCCTGCAACGAAATAATGATGCCCTAAATTTAACAATCAAACCCCCGCCATGAGAGGTAGGGCAAGCTCAAAATTCAAACCCAATCCTTTAAAATGATTAAACTGGGGCACACCAGGGTTTCAAGTGTTGTGAACAAGGTCGAGCCAGACACAGGACAAGAGGTCACGACAACTCCACCAAACTTAACAACTTTGGGCAGACATACCAAAACCCTACCTTCACAAATTATACCAGGTTACGCGCCAACAAGGCAAGGCCCCAACAAGAACGCCCAGCCACAGGGGTATACCCAACATTCAATCGATAAACGAAGGGACGCGGAGTGCAGACATTAAAACCCGTAAAAAGGTGAACCAAACCCTAATTCGATAAATATGTAACCATGAAAACAAGAAGGGCCGACCCAAATAATCATCACCGAACTTTAAAGATTTAACCGCGAAATGCAAAATGAAGGGAGAGGTTAATAACGACTTACCATGTATTAAATCCGAATGAACCTCGAGCCCAAAATGATCACTGCGAATCAGGGTGCCCTAGCCGCGAAAATATCAACACAAACGCCTAAGGAATCCACGCGCGAGCAAACCAAATCCAATGACCAAAGCTTAAAAATGAACAAACAAACGCTAGAGCAGATAGCAAATGAATAATGAAATCAGGAAGAGCACCAAAAGCCCTTAAATTCGCTCACACTCGCGCTAGAGAAGACGTACCTCAAGCATTAATGGCTGACAAGACATATCAAGAAAGTCCAGAAACCCGAGGTCGAAACAGAAATTTGGAAAAATTTGAGCCAGCCGGACTATCCTGGTGAGCATGAATTCCGTGGACGACGCACCCCTCCGGGACTCCGACGAAGTCCCAAAAAATCCAACATTGACAGACGATAGACTAGGACCCGAGAAAATCCGAGTGAGCCGGAAAATCCCAGACCTAGGGAAAAACCCAGACTTCCATTAAGAACCAAGTTTGATCAATTCAACCTTCGAGGTAAGACCAAGGCAAGCAAGACCAACATCCCAAGACCTTAAAAGGACAAATCCAATAAAACCCAAAGGTCAAAGAGACATCATAAATTAGAAAGCAGAGGGTCCCTACTCCAAGTGGGGCGTGTGTGCAAAATTGTACAACAGATCCCTTATGTGTGATTTTGGGATTTCATTTTGGGGGCAACCCCTCTTCATGATGCAACTTCATTTGAAAACATATGCTTGACATAGGGATTTTTGAATAAGCTCTCATTTCTTGTTTAACATTTATCATTTTCTACTTTAAAGTAATTGCTCACAACATGGTGTTAGCAATTTCTTTAAAGTGGGGGCATACATAGGCATTATCATTTTTGGAGATCTTGGACTATTTCTTATGTTTCATTGTGTAGTCTTCTTACTTCTTGTGATGTGTCTTCTTCTTGGTGGTGCCACTAGGTTTGATGTCCTCCAAGAGTGACCTTTCTTGGCATATGATATTCCTCTTAGTGGTGATGCTACGCATTGTATTCCCTAAGTTGTGAATATTTTTCCTAGACTTTTCCTCTCTTGGAGACATTAGGCATGATGTTCCCTAAGAGGATACCTTACATGAACTAAGAAAAACCCCTTTGAACATGTCTTATCCTATTTTCCTTGTTTTTTCATAAGTGTTTAGCATAATGCAACTTGCTAAGCCTTATGAAGCTCAAATTTTGTATTGTATGGTGCCTTATTAAAGTTATCAAAGGTATAAATTTGGTATGGTATGGGAGTCTAATAATATTCTATCATTTTCCACCCTTGGGGGCTCACCTAGTGGACAATGGAGTTCACTAGCTCGTGTGAGCGTGCATTTTTTTTTGCATAGTGGACAACGAGTTCCACTTGTAAATTTTTTTGGACAAACAGCTGAGGTGTGATCCACATTGCGTTGCATAGTTGAGGCTTGATCCATCCCTTGTTCTTTTCCTTTTTCTCTTTCTTTGAGTCTTTGACATTGTATGATTGAATATCTTGTCATTGCTGCATACATATATATGTTTAACATAGGCATGTTTCTTCCTGTGCCTTTGTTGGCTTTTCCATGAGATCTTAGATCTTCGGGGCTTGATCACCCTCCTTGATCTTTTAGTCTTATTTTTCCAACACTTGTATAATTAGACCTCTCTTGATTGTCTACTTTAGTGTGAGTTTGACACAAGGTCATCCTCTCACTAAAGTGTGGGCTAAATGTAGTGTGGAAAAATGTATCCCTTTTACATTTTCTCACTTGTTTGGCCCCTCCTAATTAAAATGGACTTAATAATGCCTTAATTTAGTGTTGATAAGTGTTCCTATTTACATTTTCACACTTATTTGGGCCCTCTTAATTAAATTGAGCTTAATTGTGCCTTAATTATCCCTTTTATTCATTTACAAGCCTAATAAACTATATTTCCAAAGGGGAAACCCGACAATAATTAATGCCTAAACATAACACTTTACATTGAGCAATGTGTGTTCTAGGAATAGGGACCTACGACCCATTCGCCCATGGGAGAATGGGTCCTCCCTAGACCTTTGGACCTAAATTTAAATTATGTTTTTGGTGGTATTTTAACATCTCTAAATCCATAATTCAAATGTCGACTTGTGATATTTGAATTTTGGGAAATTAAGGATACATACCTATAAAGACAAGCTTATTTCACTAAGTTTCACCTAGAATTTTTATTTGAATTCAAAAGAGCTAAGGCTTATGACCAAAGGAATTCAAGAGCAGATATAATAGAGATTTATTGCAGCATTCAAGATCCATCCATCATGTCAAAGTCTTCTTGCATCATGCATGTTTTTGGAGCTAACATTGTGATGTAGGTTTCAAGATCAAGTTCAAGCATTTCAACATCAATTTAAAGTATTAAGATCCACATCCAATTCATCCATTTCATGCAAGTTGCAGATCTCCTAAGATCTCCATTATAAAGGTTTCATACAAGGGTTTGTTGAGTGGTAACATAGCTTTTTTCATTTTGCATTCCCTCTTTCATTTCAAGGTTTGATTACCAAAACTAGGTTTGACCAAGGAAAACCCCCATTCACCCAAAAACAAACATTTTTCTCTCTTGTGTGTGTGATTGTAGATTTAGGTTGAAGAAAACTTGAAGACCTTTTGAAGAGCAATATTTATAAAGTTGTCAAATCACAAAATCTAACCTATAGATTTGATTTCTAACATTGAAACTTGGAAAAATTAGAAGCTACAAATTTGCGCCAAAAGCTCCCAAAAGATTATTGAAACCCTTGTACTTGGACCCATTCGCCCATGGGTGAATGAGTCTTAGAACAACTTCTAGAAATCACTTTTCATGACTGGTACACATGTTTCTACCCTTCTCAGATCTGCATTTTGTCTTATGGTTCTGCAAATATTGAGTTTAATATTGTTGTTTCAAGTGTCAGATTGCATTTTGGAGTTGGTTTGCTATTTTTAGTTTTTCTCCCCATAGTGTTGTTTGACCTTGACCCCCATCCTTCAGTCATAAGGAAATTTGAAGATTCTCACATTGACTTGATTCACATAAGGGTTGTTAGTCAATTCTCTGTGGGGATCTCATTTCCTAATGAAATAAAGGAAAATAGGTCTCTCATCACATCATATTTTATAAACTTCCTTCAAAACCCTATTTTTATTCGTTTCAATAGGCTACTCCAAGTCCCAAACAATGATGAGGCTTTACATTCATCTTCTTGCATTGATCCATCAATGCTTGCATCCTTGTCCACATCTCATCAAACACAATCCAAAGTCAAGGTCCAAATACAAGATAATGGTTGTAGTGATTATAACCTCAAACGATCCTACATAGTAGGACAATTACCTCTTTCTTCGAAGACATATTGATAAAGCAACTAAGAAAATCAAGTTCAAACCAATAGTCTTTTCAAAATGGGGTGAACTTAACACATAAGTCATAGATGAAGGATATTTCTCTAAATGGGTATATCAAGAAGAACAAGAAGAAGCTCCTCTTCTAGTTGATCAAAATAGCAAAGGGTTCCAAATGATCAAAAGCATGGGATTCACAGGTCATGGTGGACTTGGTCTAAATCAGCAAGGCATCTGAGAACCAATCATCTTGGAAAAGAAAAAGAAATATAAAGAACTTGGGTATGGCTCACAAGAAAATGTAACCCCTCTCGTGCATGAAGTGTGCAATTTTATGGGGTTAACAGGCTATTACAGAAAGTTTGTATCAAAGTTTTCTAATATTTCCCACCCTATCACTTCTTTGTAGAGAGAAGGAAAATGCTTTGACTGGTCAAAAAAATTCTAGGAGGCATTCAATCAACTTAGAGAGGAGTTGACTATGGCTCTAATATTGAAATTTCCTGATCCGTAAGGTTGATTTGTTGTAATCACTTATGCTTTAGGGGAAGGACTAGGTGTTGTGCTTATGCAATAAGGGCAAGTGATATCCTACAGGTTGAGAAAGTTAAAGTCATATGAGTAGAATTATGTTCCCCATGATCTAGAATTGGCATAAATTGTTCATGCTTTGCAAATGTGGCGACACTATTTGTTGGCAAAGCCTTTTGAGCTTAGGTCAAACCATCAAGGTCTTAAGTACTTATTCTCCCAACCGCATCTCAATGCTCAACAAAGAAGATGGTTGGAATTTATATTTGACTATGACTTTGAGATAAGTTATATCAAAGGAAAAAAAATCAAGTGGTGGATGCTTTGAGTTGGAGGAGACGTGTATCCTCAATGGTCTCCATTTATTCATATTTTAAAGACCAAGTTTTACAAAATTTTGTGGGAGATGAATATTATGAGCAAGTTAAGCAAGCTCTCTCAGTCAATCCTCAAGATTCAAGGTATGATGAGTTCTATTTTGAACTAGATGGACTTTTAAGGTTTAGGAGAAGAATGTATATTCCCAACTCTAAGGAGTTAATAAATCTTGTGCGAAAAGAGGTTCATTATGCACCATATTCAGGACACTCGGGAGTGAAAAAACTTCTAGCCAATGTAAAACCACTTTATTTTTGGAAAGGGATGAAGAGTGACACTACAGGATTTGTAGTAGGATGTCAAGAATGCCAGAGGGTAAAGGTTGAACATCATCACCCAGCAGGACTTATGTATCCTCATGAAATTCCAGAGTGGAAATGGAAAATCATTAGGATGAACTTTGTGCAAGGTCTTCCCATGTCTCAAAATAGACATAATGATATTTTACTAGTGGTGGATAAACTCACCAAGGTAGCTCATTTTATACCTAGAAATTTAACAAATGGAGCACAAATAATAGCTCGTAAGTTTGTCCAGGAAGTGTTTAGATTGCATGGAGTTCCTGAGAAGATCATCTTTGATAGAGATGTGTGCATGTGACGCAGAGAAGCCTTCACTTAGCACAACTTGACACCAATGAAACAATGATCCACACCAACAATGACAAAATGTAACCTATTTCACCTTGGAAGCATAGCTACAATGGCCTAATGGCACTCAAAAAAGAGGGAAGCATGAAACCTTGTGAATTTTGGATTCTACAGACATTCTACAACACTTTTCAATGGTTTTCCATCCATTCACAAGCAGGGAATGCATAGATGTGTTTAATCACCAAGCAACCTAGTGCACCTTGAGACATTGAAACTGCAACATAAAGGCATTCAATAATGAAAATAGCATGTAACATGAGGTTCTTGACTTGTGTAGACCTCCAACAACATACCACCATTATTTTTCACCCTTCCATTAACAAACAGTGTATACACTAATCAAAGCAACAAAGAACCTAGGGTTTTAGACTGTTTTTCAAGCAAATGAGAGCACACTATCATTCATTACTCACACATGAAAAAATTTAAAGGCTTGAGACCAAAATGGTTTTTTAGATATCCCTAAAAAAAAAATTCTACCAATTTTCATGATTTTTTGACGATGGAAAACAAAGATATGATTTTTTTTGTGTTTCTGGAAACCCTGGGCAGGGTTTAGACCTGCACTCACCAAAATTGCAATATATTACACAAAACTTGATGAAATTATACCAAATAAAAATCATTCAAAATATAGAAGCCTTATCCAACTTCTACAATTGGTTTCAGGACCGTACCAACTTGTACCAGTCCGTACAATGCAAATTACAGTTGAATTTCATAGAAAAACACAAGTTTGGACGTGCAAAATGAAGTATTTCTCCTTCAAACTCCTCTCCAACCTTTGGGATCGAGGTTACATGGAATATTTATCATAATAAAACCATTGGAAACTTCCCAACTTACCATTAACATCCTTGGTTAACACTAATGACAACATTTGCAAGTTATTTGACAATAATGACAACATTTGACAACATTGCACCAAAACATCATAAAATAGACTTAAATGACTCCAAATGATCTTACATGACCTTATTGACCCCAAAAAAACCAAAACTCAAATTTTTGCAACATGACAACAAAGTGCAATAATGGTGCATCATAGGATGCCCCTACATCAGCGTGGCATTGAGGTTTTGGAAAACCTTGTTTTCTTCACTTGGAACTCAGCTCAATATAAGCTTCTAGCTATCACTCTGAGACAGATGGTCAGATAGAAAAGGTAAATCAAGTTATTGAAGATTTGTTATGGATGTATTGCATGGACCGGCAATACAAGTGGGAGAACTATCTTTCGCTTGTGGAATTTTCATACAATAACTCTTATCACTCTGCAATAAAGATGGATCCATTTGAACCATTATATAAAAGAAAGTTCCTAACTCCTATAATCTGGGATAAGCTAGAAGATGGGATTAGCCTTGGATCATAAATTTTATCAGAAATGGATGAGCAGATCAAGATAATCAGGAAAATATTAGCGAAATCAAATGATAGACATAAAAATTATGTTGATGTGAAGCATACACCAAGACAATTCTCAATAGGAGAAAAAGTTCTTTTGAGGTTTAAACCTCAAAAAAGCTCCATAAAGTTTGGAAAGTCATCCAAACTAGCCCCTAGATTTGTGGGTCCTTTCAAATTTCTTTAAGTGATCAACCCAATTGCCTACAGAATCTCTCTACCTCCAGCTCTTTCCCAAATGCATAATGTGTTTCATTCTCATATCTTAAGAAGTATATAATAGGTTTTAATCATATAATTGACTAGAATGCACTACAGGTATAGGATCTAGGAGTGGTAACGATCAAGCCTCTCAAGGTTCTTGAAGTACACAAGGTCCACTTGCGTAACAGAGAAGTTACTCAATGCAAGGTCTAGTGGGACCAATATGTAGAGGATAGTGCTACTTGGGAGGATTATAAAGAATTTTATGAAAAGTTTCCTCATTTATTTACTACTTTTGAATAGTTAAAAGAAAACTTGTTTTATGATATTATTATGATACACTAAATCATTGGGGATGATGATCCTTATGGGGGAGATATGTTACACCCCAATTTTTTATTTGCAATTACTTTTAACTTTTACATTTTTTTTTTTGAAATTAGTGGATGATTATACGTCAACTGATATTTTGATGAAATTATAATGCAATGCAAAATATTTTTTATTGTAATGATTATTACTTTTAATCAATGATTATGACATCATGGATAATAACGGTCTAACTATTTGGATGGCCCTCTAAGTTGAATGCAGGAGTAGATTTTACCCTCCCAAATGGAGAGGGAGAGTATCACCGAAGAGAAGAGTATAGACAAGGGTAAATAAACAAGTAAATTCCATTGTTGAGTTGATCACACACTCACGTAGTATTTGCGTCAAAGTCTGAGTAAGTTGTCTAATTCTACCCTATGTTAGTGAATTAATATTATGTGATTCAGTCATATAAATAGGTAGTAATCATATTCATCCCCCATTTTAGTCTTTTGCAATAGTCAAAAGAAGACATTATTATGTCTTATTGACTTTATGGTTTACCTATTATTATAAAAGTTTGTTTTATTGTTATTTAAATGAATTCTAATATATATATATATATATATATATATACGTGATTAAATATGAATATATACACATCTATACATATACGTATAAATATATATAATATATTATATTGTTAGTATCAATGCAAACTATCTGTTGAGGGAGTCGTGGCTGTTATGTGGTAATTAAACATGCCAATCAATGCATGTTATGGGAATTGAATAAAGGCAACAATATTAACCTCTACATGAGGCTTGAAGCCTCCATCAAAGGTTTTATTCCTAGTTTTTAAAAGATTCATTAATGCTTTTGATGAAGGCATAGTGGAGGGGGTGAGTGTTAATCTTCATTTGTGTGCCTTTAAGTTTGTAAGTTTTACCATTATTAGCATGGTTGTTAAGGAGAAAGAAAGGTCACATTTTTTAGAGGTGATTATGATTCTTATTATTATCTACAAGGAAGAAGAAGAGGGGTCATAAGTTTTTGAAGGGAAGAACTTTTGTTTTCCAGAGGTGATTATATACGACATATGCAAGTAGTACTTGAGGATTTTTGTTTGGAGAATACATATTATTGATAGTTGCGGGTTATACTAAGGTGAATATACAAGAAAGAGTGGTGTTTTTTAAACCGTAAGCAAGTCGTGGACATTTGGAAAAGCTCAAGAGGAGTATTGTAGTTGTGCATTAGATTTTTTGTTTGGAGACATATTATTGATAGTTGTGGGTTATACTAAGGTGAATATATAAGAAAGAGTGGTGTTTTTCAAATTGTAAGCAAGTTGTGGACATTTGGAAAAGCTCAAGAGGAGTATTGTAGTTGTGCATTAGATATTTGGAAGTGCAGAAGTAGGGAAATAATACATGCATGAATATAAATTTTGTTTTCATTCTTTTATTTTTGGAAATATAAAGATAAAGTTTCAGATTTGAAAGTTAATAATGAGTTTACATACTAAATATTTATGAAGGAATAGTGAAAGAGTAGTATGATTTCATAGACCTATGCATGAAATCTTTCAAATTCTTAAATAAATACTGTGCAGGACAACATAAAATATTATTAAAAATAAGGGATTATTATTACTTGTTGGTATAAGTTGATTAATAATATTTTATTACACTCATGAAAAATATTTAGCTATACATACATACATACACACACACACACACACACACACACACACACACACACACACACACACACACATATATATATATATATATATATATATTATAGATATATATATATATATACATATATACATATATACATAGATATAATATAGTTATATATATGTGTGTATATATATGAGCATGTAAATATTATTTTGTTTACATTTATAAAACTGTAAGATAAGATGAAAGCTTACACATGTTATTTGGTTGAAAGTAACCAGATTAATAATCATAGCTATTAATAAGGTTCAAAATCCATAAATATGTACTTATTCTTGCAAAAAAAATTAACAATATGATGTACATTTGTCAGCTTTATAAAATGTTTCTTGAACGAAGAATGAAGAGAACATAGAAAAATCAAAACTATTTATGAAGAAATTATGTTGATATTAGTGAATAAAACTCTTATTTTTACTTGTGATATGAGCTGATAAGAACTCATGAGATATATACGGTATCACAAGTTAGTATTCATTACTACAATTTCTAAAAGAGTTTTATAAGGCTTATTGATAAAAAATAGGAGAGTATTACACTCTTAAAATAATTATAAAAAGATATGAACAAGTGGCAATAGCCAAGGTCCAAGATATTGTGAGTATGCAATATGGATGTTCAATGTCAAGAATATGTTTCCATGACCTTAGTCGTTTATCAACCATAGAAATTTATACATTTTAGTCTTAAATCGATGTGAACGGTTGGATAAACAGTCAAATAAGTCAATCGTGTGTTAAACCATAGGTGAAAGGTCATTTCCAAGTCGAGTTAGAGGTGTGTGGACTCACGACTACATTTCCTATGGAAGTGTTTATTTTATTTTAAAACTTTGGCCAAATTAATACAAAGTTTTTGCTTACATTAGTCGGTTCACAATGTTCTAGATCACATAATCTAGTCAAATTGGTCATACTTAGTTAGAAGTTGTCTAAAGTTGTATGGTTGATTGGTTATATAGGACACAACACTAAGACTCAGATGACATGTATTTGTTGGTTTCAAAGTTGTCTATACTCTTCGTGAAGGGTAGGGCCACTTCCAAATGGAAGGTGTATGGGGGAACATTGGTCTGTGGTTGGAGGTAACACACTCAGGCGATGATCTCCCTCTTGCAGATGAATTCATCGAGACTTGTGAGACAGATGCATATTTCTAGAAATGGAAGACTTTATAACACTTATTTTGTATTTTAAACTTGTTTACTTTAAATGCAATTTATCTATGTATTGTAAAGGAAAAGATTATCTTATTTTCTATATTGTAATTATTGCATTACAAATTTAAAAATTGTAGTATTCATTTTATTATGGATCATGTAAAACAAATGTTATAAAAAAAGTTAAAAAAAAATTATTATCGATTTTTTGCTTGTGGATATTTACTTTCATGTTATTCATTAAGTAATTCTTGTTTTGAAATTTGAGTATGTTACACAAGAAATCGTAGAGAAGTTCAAATTAAAAAAGGTTAAGTAGTAAAAGATGTTAAGGCTACAAAAAGGATGTCAACTTCTAGTAAGTGAGCAATGCTTAATTAATTTTTAGATTGGTGATTCTAAGGATGAAATTTTGTGTGATATTATGCTCATGGACACTTCTCATGTCCTATTAGGTATATTATGGTGATTTGATAGAAAGTTCAAGTACATAACAGAAGAATTACTATTGTGAAGGAAGGAAATGAATATAATTTGAATCCATCAAAATATAGGGAGGAAGAAATGGATAGCATTCCAAGAGTGTGCTTAATTTTCAAAAAATAATTTATGAAAGAGATGAGAAAAGAGAAGGAATCTTATGCTTTTATTCCAAAACCTATAGAGGTTGGGATAGCAAATATGATTAAATAATTTCCATTAGAAGTGAAAACGATATTAGAAGAATGTGTAGAAATATTATTTAAGAATTGACCAAATGGGTTGCCACCAATGAGAAGTGTTAGTCACCACATGGATTAAATCCCAAGCGCTATTTTACTGAACAATGTAGCATACCAAATGATGCCTATGAAAAATAAGAAGGTAAATAGACAAGTTCAAAGAATTATTGGATAATTTTTTGATAAGAGAAATATTGATTTTGTGTGTCATTCCAATAGTACTTGCACCTAAAAATGATGGAGCATGGTATATGTGCATGGATTCAAAGGTGATTAATAATATAACATAAATAACAATTTTTTGTTACCCTGCATGGATGACATAATATGTTATTTAAAGGGAGATAAGTACTTCAAAACAAATTATTTGAAGAGCGATTATCACCAAATACGAATTAGAGAAGGGGATGTGTGGAAAACACATTCAGGACAAAGGATCTAGATTATACAAGTGGTTGGTCATGTTGTTTGAGTTAACCAATGCTCCAAGCACTTTCATGAGATTGATGAACAAGGTGTTGAATCATTTCTTGGTAAGTTAATGATTGCGTATTTATATGATATTTTAGTTTTTAGTAGAACAAAGGAGGAGCATTTCATGTATTTGAGGTATGTTCTACAAAGATTAAAGGGAGAGAAGTTACTAGTTAGTTTAAAAAGGTAATTTTATGAAAGAAGAATTGGTGTATATGGAGTTTTTCATTGCACGGAAAGGTTTATAAATATATTTTAAAAAGATAAGAGCTATTTTGGAATGGCCATCACCTAGGACTATGTTTGAAGTAAAAAATTGTCACAAATTAGCAAGCTTCAAAAAATTATCAAAAATTTTACTAGCATTTGTGCACTTATAATGGAAACAATGATGGGTGATAGGAAGGAGATTAAGTCGATAGTTATTGCAAAGAAAATTTCTCTTATTGAAAGAGGAAGTGATTGAACAATTGGTGCTAGCATTGTTAGATTTTAATATAGTATTCCAAGTAGATTGTGTTGCAAGTGGGACATTGATAAGAGTCCTAAATAAAGAGAGTAGACCCATTGCCATTTTCAACGAGAATTTATATGAAGCCAAATGGAGATATTCAATTTATGATTGAGTTTTATGTTACTATTCAAGCACTTAAGAAGTGGAGACACAACTTGCTACCCATGGATTTAATTTTATTCATGGATCATCATGCATTCTAGTTTAAAAACAATCAAGGTAAGTTAAATCAAAAGCACATGAAATAGGTTGAGTTTCTTCAAAGTTATTTGTTTGTTTCAAGGCATAAGAGTGGCAGATAAAATTAGGTGGTTGATGCATTAAGTAGAGCATGTATTTTATTAAATGAGATGAGGGTAAATGTTATTAGTATTGACTCTATGAGAGAACTATGTATGGAAGATTTAGAATTTAGAGAGGTGAGAACAATGTGGAAGAATCCTATTGAAAAGGATAGAACTCCATAGCTACAATATTTTATTCAAAAAGGTTTATTGTTTAAGGGCAACATGATTGTGTATACTCAAAGGTTCAATGAGATAATTTGATCAAAGAAAAATATAGTTGAGGTCTTCCTAGATATTTCAAAGTGGATAAAACATTGGCATAGTTGAGTGTGGCCTATTATTGGCCAAAGATGAATATGAATGTAAAAAACACAGTGCAAATTTATAAGGGAAAAAGTCAAAATACAAGCTTATATTAGTCATTGTTAATACCAAGAGATAGTGGAAAGATGTGAGTATAAGCTTTGTTTTGGGATGGTCAAGAATGTAACGAGGTAATGAGTCTATTTTTGTTGTAGTAGATAGATTTTCAAAAATGGCACAAATTATTATGCATAAGTCAAATGATGCTACATGGGCTGCTATATTATTCTTTAGAGATAGTCATTTTACATAATTTACCAAAAAACATTATCTAATATAGGAATCTAAAATTTGTAAGTCATTTTGACATACTTTATGGAGGAAGTTAGGCACAAGTTTGGGATTCAACTCATCCTATCATCCACAAACAATCGGAAAACAAAGGTTGTTTATAGAAGCCTTGGAAATTTGTTGAGGTGTTTGACCATGAAGAAGCCAAATCAATGGGACTTAGTATTAGCATAAGTAGGATTTGTATATAACAACTTAGTCAATAGAAATAAATAAATAAAATCCATTTTAAATTTATGGTTACAACCCAAGATAGGTGGATAAATTGAGAAACTATATTGATTTGGGAATGCAAAATGCTATTGTAGAAGATTTTTGTTGAGTCATTCAAAAGTACATAAAAGAGGTAAAATAGAAAATGGAGAAGAGCACAATGAAATATACAGAACAATCAGATCTCAAGAGGAGGGAATGGGAATTTTAGATGGGAGACTTGATTTTGACACATTTGAGTAGAGTGGGGTTTCCTCAAGTGACCTACAATAAGTTGAAATGTAAAATGATTGGACCATGTAAAGTTTTGAGAAAGTTTTTTTCCAATGCATACAAGATTGAACTTCCAAAAGGAGTAGATATATCATCAATCTTTAGTGTTGCAGACTTGTATCATTACCATTAAGGGTAGATAAATGAAGATGTAGATTTAAATTTGAAAATAGAACAAGAGTAGATACAGTAGTTACTGGAGAAAGAATGAGATGAAGTTGAGACAATAATAGACTCCCATGTGATCAAGAAGATGAGAGGAAAATAATACAAGAGTATTTAGCAAAGTGTACAAACCAAACAATGGATTATGCAACTTGGATGAGTGTATCTAAAGTTGTCAAACATTCTATCATTGTTCAAGGTTTCGTAAAATGTTCATGAGCCTCAAACTCATAAAACATTTATCCTACCCAACGTGTATGATGTAGGAACATTCGAACTCATGCAATCCTACACCACCAAAAACATTAGTGAAGTTTTGATTTCAATTTT
>VDFB02347937.1:0-11991 GCA_007258455.2 Sequoia sempervirens
ATAATATCCCACTCAGGTATTCATACCTCTCTAAATGTTTTTGGATTAGGAAAATGAAGTAAAGAAGGCATGTGGCCCCCTTGAAAATCTTCCTAAATATGGTTGTCATCTTCTTGATCTTGTACACATGTTTCTTCCCAATGTAGTGTCTAAGATATAAGTGAATCTAATGTGAAAATATCAACTTCTAATGCAATCCTTGAACTGGATGAAGATGAACCCTCATCACTATCATCACTGTGAAAAATAGAAGAAGATGTTGCACTAGGAAATTGCTAAGAATGATCTAAATAGTCAATACTGTAATCAGGATCTAGTGAGTCCATAATATGTTGAGAAATGTTTATAGTTTTAATAGATGCTTCTTGAAACTTAACACTTCTATCAATAAACAACGCATGTGTGTTAGGGTGGAGGAGGCAATAGCCTTTTACACCATCTAGAAATCTAATAAAGATGCAAGGTTTGGATTGTGGATCCATAGTTGTTTTATGTTCTTTTAGAATGTGCCATGACAAGAGAGCCAAAGACTATGAAATGATCAAATATTGGTTTCTATCCTTTCCAAGCTTTAAAGGGAGTGGTACCCTTCAAGTATTTGTGAGAAACTCTATTCCAAATGTAACATACACAGTTGGCTTCTTCTACCTAGTACGATCGTGTAAAATCTTAGGGTATGTGTAGGATAATGATGGGCCAAAAAGTGGTGATATGATGGGTATGTGTAGGGTATGTGGCTGACGACTTTATTTTACCCAAAATTGATGAAACGAAAAAGGTTTTTAAAAAAGATTCTCAACTTTCCACCAATATAAATTATGCTTTACTTTGAATTTAATAAATAATTATTATTCATTTTCTATTTGAATTATGACTAAAGTCCTAATTAATAGGTTGATTGAAAAATATCTATAGTTTTCCAATGGTATTACATTTTTTGAATCTGAAACATGCGTCACATTCTATTCTTCACATACTATAGGATTAAAAAAAAAAATTAAATTTCATTAAGAAGTTTTGACAAAGTTAAAAATTTGGTTAGACATCACAGAGTTTTTTATATTTTTTTTAAGGATTGTAATAAAATTCACATAATTAATTGTTTATGGAAAACAATTAGAAAAAAATATGCATCACATCAAGACATGTCTCATCTGCCTTATCTAAAATCTTATAAAAAAATATTATCATTTTATTGTGTGGTTAGGGGTGGTCAAAGCAGGACACCTATTTATTTTTCAGCAAATTTAAGTACTATTGCATTGAAATTTCAAATTTTCACCAAATGAATTTTCTTTTAAAATAAACCTAGTAGTTTAGAAACTATATTCAATTTGCTACAGATTCTATTCTTACATATTTTTGAAATAATATAGATAGCTTATTCAATTTTTTACATTAAGTTGCCTAACTCTGATTTTTTTGAATTTTTTGCCACTTAAGGGCCTTTTTTTTCAATGATGATCCCACACATACCCTTAATGATCATGTAGACATAGAAAATATACGGATTGATATTGCACACTCAATCCCGATCTACTAATATCGTTTCATTTTGAATTATCCCTCTATCTAACCATTTAATAGAATAGCCTTATTTGATTAAAGTCATCATAATTCCCCTTTTAATTAAATAAATCCCTCAATTTAATTAAATCATCGTCTCTGTGTAATTAGCTAGGTCATTTCATCTTCCTATCTTTTGTTTAATTAAATAATCCATATTATTTACGATTAAATTTCTAAAGTTCATCTAATTAAATTAAATAAATCAAACATTTATCTAATTTAATCTAACATCACCCCTTTTGGTTAAATAAATCAAAATATTTATTTAACAAAGTCTTAATCATTTTCATCTCTTTTTGATTTATTTCAATCCTAAAATCTAAATCAAATGGTCAAAACAACTAAATCTCCCCTTAAATTAATCAAATCCTGATTAATTTAATCCTAATCACTCAAATCCTCTAGATTTTGCAACTTGCACATGAAAATTAATTAAATTGTTTTATAAATCACCTATTTTCATTCAAAAAAGGCATCCAAGTGGGAATATTCCTCAAATTTGAAATCTCCCCCTAAAATGAGTTGTCCATCCAACAAAGAATTTAAAGCTCTTACATTGCCTCTTACATGTCTCCCACTTGGCATTTAAAAGGTACGTAATGCTGGGATCATCGTGCAAAATAAGGTATAAGTGGCAAAAATTCAAGAAAAAATCAGGTGTTAGGAAACTTGATAAATATTTGAATAAGTTTTCTATATTATTTCAAAAATATGTAAGAATAGAATCTATAGAAAATTGAATGTAGTTTCTAAACTACTAGGTTTGTTTAAAAAGAAAAAAATCTATTTGGTGAAAATTTGAAATTTCAATGCGGTAGTACTTAAATTTCAGGGAAAAAATAAGAAGTAGGTGTCTGTCTGACCACCGTAACCACAATAAAATGATAATATTTTTTTCTAATATTTTAGATATAAGTAGAGGACTCATGTCCGGATATGATGCATATTTTTTTGTAAATTTTTTTTTTCCAAGTAAATAATTAATTATGAATTTTTTATTACAACTTTATGAAAATATAAAAACTCGTCTGTCTGACCACCTTAATTGGTCAAAACTTCATGAAATTTAATTTTTCTTTTTTAATCCTATAGTATGTGAAGCATAGAATGTGACGCATGTTTTGGATTCAAAAAATATGATACCGTTTGAAAGTTATAGATGTTTTTCAATCAGCCTATCGGTTAGGACTTTAGTCGCATAATTCTAATAGAAAATGAATAATAATTATTTATTAAATTCAAATTAAATCATAACTTATATTTTTAGAAAGCTGAGAATCTCCTCTAAAAACCCTTTTCGTTTCATTAATTTTGGGTGAAAAAAAAGTCGTCAGCCACATACCCTACAAATATTGCCACTTTTTGGCGCACCATGATCCTGCACATACCCTTAACTCATCTTTCATCCCCCCTAAACATGTCATTTCATCAAATTCAAATTTCAAACTTGCATATTGATCAAAATGTGCTCAAGCTTCTTCCATTCACAGGTTGACAAGTGGAATCTTGCCATTAGATGAATGTTAGTCCCACATTGCTCAATTTTGGACATTCATCCATCTTGGCATTCTATAAATAAAGAGCTCATCTCCTCATTTGATCATCCACAAATTATGCAAAGTTATTATGGTAAAATATTTAGCCATTTTTATCCATCACCATTGAGTTCTTAGCTAGTTTTTTTGCAGATTTTGGCTTGGAGCTCTCATCCTTCATTATCAAAGTGGATCAATCATCATCAACATATCAAGTTTTCATCTTAGGAATTGGGAAAGGGACAATTTTCACATCAAATTGGCACCAATTCCCCCAAGGGATCATGTGTTTTCTTTTCTAATTAGGATTGAATCTATATTTTCTTTTTTTATTGTGTTCTTCCTTGTTTTCTTTCCTAATTTGAAGTTTGCAAATAGATTTCATGGGGAATCATTGTTCATGCTTGCAATTGATTAACTAATGTGTTTATTCTCTTTGTTTTATAGGTATTCAAATTGGGGTTTGCACATTTGGCACTAGAAGGAGGGCCTACCAGAAGATCAAATCATGTTTTTTGAGAAAATTCTATGGTTTTTGATGTTTTTGGTGTTTACAGCAAACAAAACTGCTCATAGTCCAGTGTCGCCATACATAACCACTCAAAAATTCAAACTACACTGCTAGAATCAAACTGCACCACTCAAAAATCAAACTGTGCCACTGGAGTCTCCAGCGTCGCCATATAGCACTGCTACAAAATCAAATAGAGCCGCCATCACAAACAAAACCGCTTGGATTTCTTTCTTTTTCATGCAAACTTAAAATGGCCATATCTTGGTCATTTTTTTATCCTTTTCAAAGCTTTTATTTTGGAAATGGGGTAGAATTTCATAAGCTATCCAATGGTGTAGGTTATTATCAATTTTTATACAGATATTTTTTCAAATTTTCACTAAACCTTTGTCAAATCATAATGAAACTAGGTCTAACTTTTAGGGTTTTTATGCTTACTCATCTATCTAACCATCATATCTTATTGTTTATTGATTTAATTTGACATTTGGAGCTTTTGTTGTAGGTTTTGAATGATAAGGGATCATGGAAGTCAAAGAAAAAACATTATCACATCATTGTAACAAATGTTTTTAAACACTTTGGAAAGAAATTATAATCCCTCTTCTAAGGATTTGCTATCTTTCAAGCTTTTAGAATCTACTAATTTTGTTTGGGCTCTAAAAATAATCTTTCAATTTTTTCTACAAAGGGTTTAAAATGAACATTATGACTCAAATCTATTAAAGTTTGTTTTTTGGATTAAAAATTGAACAAAACAACTCTCATTCATCCTTTGGTGCTTTAAAAAGAACTCACAATTGCTTTGTGGACTTAAAAGGAAAAAGTGCACAACTTTGTTTTGTGATTTCTTACTTAAACTAACATCATAAAAAAAGGACGTATACGCTTCTCTTCCACTTTATAGCAATCTTGAGAATCAAAAGGCCTTTTTTGTGATCTTAGGTTGAGATAAAGTAATCACCTCCACACTTCATTATGGGTTTAAAAATTGAACAAAACATTGTGTGAGTGTGAGTGGAGCATTATTGCATACACTCTCTCTCTCTCTCTTGTGTTGCAAACAAAGATTGATCAAGTTACAGATATTGTCTTTACTCGCTTTTGTTTATCTTAGAGGGCCTGCCTTGGGGAAAAAGTACTCACCCAAGTGAATGAACTCAACTGGTAACACTCTAAAGCTAAGAGTATTTCCAACTAGGATATAATTATGGGTATTGGAGTAAATTCCAATATCATGCGGTTGGCTCCAACGAGATGGATCTGAAAAGGGACTCTCGTCGTATGGTTCAATCTCCATAAATGAAAAGTTTGAACTAAAACCCTTGCTTGTAGTAACTAGCCAGTCCATCCAACGAGTTTATCAAAGTGGTGCTTTGGAACTTAGATTCCAAGAAGTTACTTGCCATGTTTGATCTTGGTTAAAGTATAGAGGTTAAGACTTCATTCTCAACATACCTTTATACTCTTTCCTTGGTTGCATGTAAAATCATCTCTTCTACTACGAAGGGTTGAGGCAAGCCCACTAAGAAAAACGTACTAATTGAGCTAGGATGTTATATTGCTTATAAGTCAAAACACTTTGCTTGTTTAAAAACATTTCAAAAAAAACACTTAACATCCTCATCAAAATTTCAAACCCTTTAGGAGGCAAATACAATTGACCAAATTCATGTGTTATTGCTTGCCCTTGGGATTCACATACTTAGAGGTTTCTAAACACTTGAACTTACATCTCAATTTTCCTACTAGAGATCAACAATAGGTAACCCTTTCCTTGGATTCATCAAATTTCCACATAACATACTTTGTGGGATTTGAATAAATTAGGACACTGGACATCTAGTTTGGAAAACCTAATCAAACAAGTGTTTATGGTAAAATAAATTCACTAATAAAGATGAAATCAATTGAACCCCACACATGTGCTTGTTTATCTGTTTTCTTATGGTCTTTTGAGCAAACATTGATCTTTTGGTTTGAAGGGAAAAGCATGTTTTTCAAAACCTTGGCTTTGTAAATAAGTCATTCTTAGGTTCATTTAGGATCAAAATCAAACACTTCATCCATTTCAAACATTTATCATCCCATCCCACAAGCAACTTTGTAGCTTTGGAAACATCATTATCTAGACTTGGGTACATCCTTCAACCAAATCAAAAATCACCTTGTTTAATTAGGAGTATGGGAATGCATCCTTTCCCATACCTCTAGTTAAATTAGCACACCTTTAAATAAGTTTATCCTAAAGATCACATCCAACATCTTAAGGTTTACAAGTTCATTATCCAATCAGAACCAATCAAAATCAAATCCTAAAGTCTAGCATTGATCCAAAGTTCCTAAGAAAAAAAACACCCAAATCATTCACCCTTTTCATCCTTCATCTCATCATTGGTCCTAAACACCTTAGAGGTCACTTTTGCAAGAAAGTTAAAAAACAAGAAGAACATGGAATATTAAACTGATCCATACATCATAAGCGATCTAAACCAACCAAATTATCAAAGCCTCACAATGCCAATTGATTTTCAAAAATCACATTTATACAATCCATACATGGGATCATTATCTCCTACAAACCTCAATGGTACAACAAATGTGAGTATGCCTAGTCAAAATTTTGGAACACCTTTCTCGATGGTAGATTTAAATCCAAGTCCAAACCTACAAATCTATCAACCAAACACTCAATGCATGAGCCTTCAAATGAACAACATCATCCCATCAAATTCCAACATGCCGAATGTGAATGTACCAAGTACAACTTTACAAAACATGAACATTTTAAATCCAAACATGGTAGACTTTGGGATAAATATGTTTGCAAATCATACAAATATTGTTCAAAGTCCAAACAAGATGTTAATGACTCCAATTCAAGGTAACACCATGCAAAATCAAAGTTACCCAAATCAAGGCAATATGATTCCCAACATCAACAATTTCAATTTCAACCCATAATGCCAAATCTGAACATCATCCCAAGTCAAAACATTGACCAAAATCAATTTTTTCATGATCCCATGCAAACACCAAAAGTGTACATCCCAAATCTAATTGAACAAATTCCAAATCAAGGGATTTAAATTCAAAATAAAGATCAAATTTCGCTAGAGCAACTTGCTTCACATGCCAAACTAATTGAATTATTGATCCAAGAGATATCTTCACTCCAAAATCAATACACTCTTCCATTGGTTAAACCATGTCATCAAAGCGCTGAGTTGTGTCTGCAACTGCATCAAGAACAAAATCTCCAATGTCAAGAGGTTAGATATCAAGATCAACATAAACAACAAACCCAATTACCCCATCTCAAAAATCAATCACCACATTTTAAATTTCAATCACCACATCTACAAAATCAACCACCACAAGGTCAATTCAAAGTGCAAATCTCACAAAGTAACAAACGAAAATACACACCACTTGCGAGACCAATCGAATCAGTCCTGCAACAATTGGAACAAGAAAATCTCATCAAGCTCCCCATCTATGGGAACTATCAAGAACCCCTAGTTAAACTACCAGGGTATAATGAGGAGCACCATTGTGATTTCCACAAAACAAAGGGACACACAAAATCAAGTTGTATTCTACTCAAAAATATCATCCAAGACCTTATTGATCAAAATATAATCACTATTGGGGACAATGATCAAGATCTATCCATAAATGAACACCTTGAAGATGTTTCCACCTCATCCAATGATCAAATTAACATACATCAAGAATAACTTTTCAATCATGATCAAAATCCACCAACAATACCCAACAATGATCCAATTCAAGAAATGTCAACATCATTTGACCCTATGGTTGAAGACATTGAAAATCCCTCCACCTCAATTGTTGAAAATAATGATAAAGATCTCTCCATCAATGAGCACCTTGAAGATGTTTCCACCCCATCTGATGATCAACTTACCATACATCAAGAGCCAGATTTTAGTGATCTATTTCAAGAAGTGTTATAATTATTTGATCCCGTGGACATAATATATGATCCATCGACCAATGATCATATTGAAAATGTCTCTACATTTCCTTATGAGTTAGATGACATATCTCAAGAATTTATTCCAAAGCATGATCAAAATCTTTCACCAAGGTCTAGCAATAGTCCTTTCCAAGACATGTTCACCTCCTTTGACCTCATGATTATAGATACTGAACGAATCCTCAACTCGACACTTGATCCAAGCCCACTCAAAGATCAAGAGGATAATGAACCACTTTCCTTTCCTAATGAATATATGCTAGAGCCCTTTGTAAGCAATCCATCCTTTGAAACTGACCCATGTCAAGAATTCATTCCAAAGCATGTCAAAAGCAATTCTAAAATCATTCAAGATCAAGAGTTTGTATCTCCAAGCTACTACAGTGGTCTAATGGATACTCTCTTATATATATAAGATGATCATATCCACATAGCACATAATCCATATACCCATGAGATGCTTTCTTTGGGTGGACATGTAGATGATCTTCATTCAGAATAGGATTCCTTTACTCTTGGCATTATTACACAAAAAGAGAAGGTTAGTGATTCCTATAATCAAACTGAGTTGTCAACATCAGGATCAAATATATCCCAAACTAAGACTGAGGAAATCATGAGTAAAAATATCCAACATTATCCACTCAAGGAAGCAAGTCACATAGAACAAGATATTTCAGAGTTAGCAGACCAGAAAATTGAAATAACATCATCTACAGTGGTCATTTATCAGAGAATTCATTCTAAACAGGAACCCTCAAAACAAGCAGAATCAAGGAATGAAGGTGCCACTACCACCATACTGGGGAAACTATGTCTCAAGCAAACGTCAACATAGGGAGCACGAAGAGTCTTTATGATGAAACTAGTGTCAATACTACAACCAACCACATCATGAATCTTCATCACCCATTACCCCATCCACAAATTGGGACCAACATCAAATGAAGGATGTGAATCAAATCACAAAGAAAATTATCAAAGAAAAAGAAACTAAGAAGCATAATGGACAAATCAAATACACATGGATACCAAAGAATACAAAGAAATATTATCCCTATCAAACTCCATTAGTCAAAGAAACTATGGGGAAAAATAAAAAAGGGAAAAGTATCCATCAAAGATGTCCACAAAATCAAAAGCAAGCTTTTCAAGTGACGTACAAAGTGTATCAAGCAGTTGGTCCTAATTCCATGCACACTTTCATATCCACCCATCATTGTTCATCTTCCCAAGTTTGGAGAGTCAAAGGTTCCAAACTGTCAACCAATCCATTGTTTATCTCTAAACACACTCCATCCACACCTCCACACATGATATCTTATTCTCACATTGAACATGTATTGGAAACAACCCTTTATCATAAGGATTCAGAAGGCACTCTATCGTGATGTGTGCACAAAGACAAAGTCAACTCCAATATCAACAAAGTAGATCAAGAATCTCAAAATTTGTATTCAAGTGCATGTATCTTAGCAAAAAAACTTCTTCAAGCAGGCTATCAATGGCACATCATGACAAAAGCATCTACATCAACAACACCTTTTGGTTCAAAATGAGCTTTAAATCTTTCATAGAAAAATCCAAAAAATAAAAAAAATGAAAATCCAAAAAAATAGAAAAAGGATTGAAAACAGTAAAGAAAAAAATCATCCTCTAGTGAAAACCACTTCAGTGGTGTAGTGGGTAGGTACCATGATGAAAACTTGGAAAAAAGGCATCATGTGTAGAATCGAGCATCTATGTGCACTAGTTTAGGTGAAAGCATCTTATCCCATCCATAATAAATCCAGCATTCCATCCATCTCATCCATAATAAATCCATTCATCCATTAACCATTTATCCAATCCATCTGCATCCATCTACATCCATAGTCCAAATTATCTTGATCTTGGTAAAAGTTTGGTGCACACTTTACGCTTGCTTATAGTAAACAACTTGACATGGGTCATTTTCATTGATCCTATCCTACCCAACATTATCTGAGCCATGAAGCATTATCCAAATGAGCATTCTTTATCTAAACACCTTATCTTATCACAAGATAATCCATATCCCTCAATCCATACACCTATCTGAGCATCCACACATCACATTCCATACATTACTAGACACTGGGGGTAGATTTTTACATCTTGCTTTGGGAATAAATCTTGATCTATATCCTCCAACTTATGTGGTGATCCAAACATTGGCAAATGTGAAATAAAATTGGTCCACCACTTGTGAGAAAAAAAATCCAAATCACTAGCCCATGGAATATTTTGACGAGAAGACATTCCTTATCAATCTTCATCTTTCATCAAACATCAATCCAAACAATCACTATCAGTTGCATCCAATGTGTGCTTCAACATCACATCAAATCATCCAAAACATATTTTGTTCCAAACCAATCTTCATCAATCCTAATCAATCAAATCCAATCAATCCTACATCATCTTGGGATATCCTTCCCCATCATTGTGTTGCTTAACACTATCCTTGCATTGTTGTGCATCCTCAACAATGTTATCATGATCAATCCCTCATCATCTTGGGATATCCATCCTAATCCTCGTGTTGCTTAACACTATCCTTACATTGTTGTGCATCCTCAACAATGTTATCATAATCAATCCATCGATTTGATTAATCAACCTTAGCTTATTTTTCAACAAAATCCCAAACAAACCACTGATATCATCACACATATCCATATCCAAATCATCAAAATCATGCGAAAATCCAAAAACATCAAAAACATATCAAAATCCAAAAACATCTATAAAATAGAAATCATCAAAAACATGATATCTAAACTACATCGTCTCTGAGCTTAAATGTTTGCAAGGCTAATCTTTGATTAGCCCCCGAGACATCAAAATCCAAAAAATTCAAAAAAACATCAAAATCCAAAAACATTCAAAACATCAAAGTCAAAAAAATCAAAAAAACACAAAATCTAAAAACATTCATAAAAATCTCAGAAAACCAAAACATGAAAAATTCAAAAAATCAAAAATCAAAACATTTGAAAAATCCAAAAAACCCAAAAATAGCCTCAAAACATTCAAAAACATAAAAAATCCAAATATTTGAAAAAATCTATCCATCCTATTTTTCTTTCACCTGTGACAATCAGTCATCCATAATAAAATTGATCGTCACCTTCATCCTTTGGCAAAACAAATAGAAACAACCACAACAATCAGCAAAAAAAAGCAAACTTCAAACACAAAATCAAAATCGAAGCAACAAACCGTTAATCGCAAAATCAAACTCTTGATCATTTTCAAACATGTCAGTCAACCTTATATCAACAACCTATCAATCAACTTATCAAACCATCATCATCCTATACAATGCATTTCCTAGGATATATCATTCCAACAATGGGCATCATTTTAGATATCACCTTGGATTCTTATCCTATCAAAACACATCCCTTTGGCTAAAGGTATGAAGAACATTGGCTTGTTTGTGTTCTTGATCTTTTCTTTTGGTTTATCTTATTGTGCTTATTTCAAGGACCTCTCAATGATGTCCCCAACGAAGGGATTTAGAGCTCAATAGGAATGGGGCAACGATCATTATCTTTTTATCTATTATGCTTGTTGGACGTTCTTGTAATATAACTTGGCGAATACTTGCTTTGTTAGGTATGTCCTAGCAAGGTTTTCGTATGTCAAGTGTTAACAAGAATAATCCTATATGTCTGTTGAGTCAAATTCCACCACATTAGGTACAACACCATCCTAGTTCTTTATACCCTGATGCATTGTGCCTACGTGTGTTATCAAACATAAGGTAATTGGCCCTTTGAAAATCCCAACTCCTCGGCAAGAAATCATCATCATCATCATCTCATGTCTTGTTGGAATCTCTTATTTTCTTCTATCTCTTTCTTTTCACGCTAACATGGTACCATGACAGTTAATCATAAATCATCGATAATGCATGCATCCTGTATCCACAAACTGCCAACATACTGCATAATGCATATCATACCATATAGAAAGCATTAATCATACCACATGCATTCATCCCCATCATTGCATAATATAGATTGGTTATTCTAAACATCTCATAAACCATACATTTATCACCTATTTGCATAATCATAAAAGCATCATCATATCATATCATGTGCATCCATATCATCCATGCATCATCATATCATCCAAGCATCATAATCATCTCATTTATATCATCAAGAATGTAATTGTCATGGTATAGATTAGGATCAAGTGGGTGTAATATATCAAAATAGGCATAAGGCTACCCATGGCCGATGACTGTCTACATCATCAAATATGTCTACATCAAATATTCGAGTTGAACTGATCTAGAACCTCTTTGTTGAGAGATCGACCCTCAAATCAAACCT